>JAQGAI010000105.1:0-27719 GCA_034696905.1 Lepidocyrtus violaceus | reverse complement strand
GTGTGCTCTTCCGATTTCCATTTTTTTCCCGTCCGAGAGAAAGTTACACTTAAGAAAGATGAATATATTTTCCCCTCCACTCACACACATACACATGAGCTGTTATGCATGAGCATTATGCTGTTGTACAACAAAAGTGGGATATTATTGTATGGAAATGGCAAAGGTTACAAACAGAGTGTATAAATAAATTGTGCTTATGATAAATGATAAAAAAGATTGATATGATGATGATGATGATGACGTAAGCATGTCATGATGATAATGAGAGTGATGTTGATGCTGAGGCTGATATGATATGATATGATGAGCGTGCTTATTAATTTTGTAATTTTTTTATCTTCTGTTTTTTTTGCAACAGGTACGGTGACATGGTGCCGAAAACCATAGCTGGAAAAGTAGTTGGAGGTGTGTGCTCCCTGAGTGGTGTCCTTGTCATCGCTCTTCCAGTCCCCGTCATAGTCTCCAATTTCAGTCGGATATATCATCAAAACCAGCGTGCGGACAAGAGGAAAGCGCAGAAGGTAAAATAAAACAAAAAAAATGTAGAATGTGGTAGAAGTAGGCATGTATGTATATCCATGATGAAAGGAGATCATCATCAGCTTCCATGATAAACGAGCCATTCATCATTTATCACCAGAAATTAGAAAGGGAGTCCTTGGGGAATAATGCTATACACCAAGCTATATTATGTACCATCATCATGTGGAAGCCTTTCCCTCTTTTTTTATAGTGGAGGGGAATAAAAAGTGACAGGGAAGATTGGGGAAGAAATTATTCGTTCTTTAAAAAAAAGGATCACTTTCACTTTAGCTCTCTCGATGGGGAAGTAAAAAAAAACTAAGCTTAAAAAAGGATGATATCCGTAATACAATCTGAAATGGCGGCGATGGAAGTGATGATGATGATGATGATTATAAGATTTTTTTCTGTAGTCGTCATGTCCGCTCATAATTCTAATTTTTTCTCTCTCTCTTTTCTAAAAAAAACCAAAATAATTGCAGAAAGCACGTTTGGCGCGGATAAGAATCGCCAAGGCGTCCTCAGGTGCAGCCTTCGTCAGTAAAAAGAAAGCGGTGGAGGCGAGGCTGGCAGCGCAAGAGTCCGGACTGGAGATTGATGATGGGAGGGACGATGATATTTTTGAATTACAGCATCATCATTTGCTTAGATGTCTGGAGAAAACTACTGTAAGTCTTTCTTCAAACATTTTGATCATGTTTGCCAAAAAATAAAAATAAAGAAAAACCGTTCATGCATGTTCGTTTTAGTTGGCTTCATTTTATTTTTGTTTATTTTTTTGGTTGTCCCTTCATACTTGCAGTTCTGTCCAATTCCTACCTAACTTATCCGTTCAGTTATTATAGTTAACACATTTAAACTTAAACAATTATTTTTAACTCTTGTCGAATGTCTGCATCCTATACTCACTTGACGTGATTAATAACTCAAATTAGATGCATTGATTTGATTAGTCAGGAGTGACGCGAGTAAAAAAAAGTTAAACAAAAAAAAATATTTTTTTTTTAGTTTGGAAAGGTAGATTTAAAAAAAAAATATGGTAATAAACTGCTTTCTCCAATCCAGGGTATGAAGCTTCAAACGTCCTCCTGTGTACCTCCTTCGACAACAACTCCTCCACCAACTACCACCACAACTACCAGTACCTCTACTGCCCCCACAGTCTGATCATTATACTTCATTTTTTATAAGATAAATGAATAATAATAATAATTGAACAGCATTTAAAACAATTCACAATTATGAGCATACAAGAATATTATTTATGTAGTTGTAAAAAAAATGAGAATGATAGAAAAAAAACGAAATATTATTTATTTATTATTATGCTTCTTACACGAGTCACGTGGTATGGTATTGGTAGATTTTTTTTTCGTTCCAAGTTCTGAGTCATTCTCCGTTTTTTTAAAGTCCAGTTCCTGTTCAAGTCAGAATATTTTGAAGGGACAAATAGGAAAGGAAGAGGATGAATCATATTTAACAGTGATTGTTTTCCAAAATTATAAATTAATCATTATCGTTATTTAATATGATGGTATTCTAAATAACTAGTCAAGTTAAGCCTAAAGGAAAGGTTGGAAAATCTGGAGAAAACCAAAATATATATTCAAAACATAGCTGAGCTGGATTGGATAATTTATAGTTTTACTTCTTTTTACTACATACTTCCGGCTGACAAACCGGTCGTTTATATTTTATTTTAATATTAATTTTATATTTTATGGTGGGAGCAGCTCGTGAGACTCATTATTTTAACATGGCTAAAAGCCATTTTAATTTATTAGCTAAAATTCCGTTTTTTAACTCGAAACAAAAAACGGTCACTTTTATCGAAGTGTTGAGCGCTTTACTTTACTTTGGATTGTTAAGTCCGTTTCCCCCCAATTTTTTAGAATTCAAAATTTAAGTAAAAAAATATTTGCCGCTTTCAATTCTAATTTTGGAAAAAAAAGTCTCTCAATCCATGCTCAATGTGATTTACTCTTTCACATGTTAAATTTATATTTTAATTATTAAATATTGATTTTAATAACGCTGCATCACACCACTGTTTATTTCCCCCCCCCCCCCACCAAAGCGCTTGATCTTTACTTATTTCATTGCCATATCAAATCTACTGATTATTCCACGGGAAAAAAACGCACTCAACTAGGGAGTGAACAATCATAATGATAATGATATGATTAATATAATAATTAATTAGGATACAAATGTTATTTGACTATTTCATAGTTTTCGTGGAAAAATCAGTATTATTACTTCACACACACAAAAAGTGTCCATGGTTCTTCTCTTTGTATACGTATTTATTTTACTTGTTTTAGTTTCTAGTTCCATTTAAATATTATTTATTTCTTATTCATTTCCATAATTACTGTTTAGTTTACTAGTCTCCATGTTTAAAACATTATCGTTATTATAAATTACTGCAATTTATTATGTATGTGTATGAGTTAATTTTTAAGTTCTTTATGTTGGATTTAAATCTACTTTTAATTATTATTAAAAATCTTCCTTTTTGTTTTGTTTAAAAAAAAATCTGCATTGAGAAAATGTGTACAAATCAGTTTATTTTTATTTATTTATTGTTCCGATATTATTATACTTTTACTTATAATTAATTACGTTCCAGCACCAAAACACTTTTGTATTATTATATATATATATATGTTGCACTATAGTTGATTCTATCATCGGCTATGTAAAAAAAAACAAGTGTCCGCATCATTATCTGTAAGTAAGCTATGATTATTTTTTTATTTTTATTTTTTGCTGTAACCCTTTCTCTTTGCACACAAGCCAAACCACACAACCTTCATCTCCTCACCTTTCTCTTCCTTTCTGCACAAGCAAAGAAAAAAATTAAGGCAAGCCCAAGCCCATGCCAAACCAAAGCAGTGGAGTCAACCCCAAAACCTTCCCAACCACCATCCACCCACCCACCACCAACGCTCTTAAAGGCCGTTGGCAAAAAAAGCAAGCATTATGGGTTGTCAAGTGCCACGTGATCTATAATGAATGGGTGAATTGACTGGTGACATTGGCTCAAGTCTCAAGTCCTTTTTGTCATCGACAAAAGTTTATTGTTTTTTTTCTGTCTCACTCCAGCCAAGAGAGGAGGAGGAGGATGATGATGATGATGCCTTTTGGTCTAATAATAGCGACATCGCGGCAGCGTCATCATCATCATCTGGAAACCTCAACCCTTTCCAACCTACCAACCTACCTATTTTTACCTTTTTTTGCGCCAACTATTTTTTTTTCTTCCTTTTATTTTTGTCATCATATAATTAAAGAACGCGTAGTCTGTCATAATCTATAAAGTGATTACGTAAGAAGGGAGCCCGCCAACTATATTTTCTTGTATGTGTGTACACGTGTAGGATCGAGAATTTGTCGAGATGGACGTCCCTTACAATGGGCAACCTAAACGACCCGGTAGCCCTTCCCCACCTCCGTCGCCACATGCTTCAATCGGAAGTCGCACTGCCCTATTGCAACTCTGCTGTCCGGCCAGATGCTGTCCTCAACGCTATCAGGTGAGTCTCCTTACATAATTTATAATTTATCTTGCTCTCTCTTTTTTTCCAACCTTCACTTTATTTTTCTACACTAGCCAACAACCCTCAATAAAAAATAAATATTACATAATGCGATTCATTCGTCGACAAAAAAAAACTATTAAGAAGAGAAAATCCTCGCTATTCATATTTTATTATCAACTGGATCCTGGTGCCAAGAAGAAGGAAACCAAAGTTAAACATTACATAAATAATATATGAATGATGAATGAAACTTATCTTTTATTGATGATATAGCTCATGTGATAATGATATTATGATCTGGTATAAACACATTTACGATTAGAGTAGTATTTAGGTCTTCACACCTTTCTCTCAGGATATGAGAATAAATATAGTTATCTAACGTAACTACCAATGCTGTTAGCGTTACGTCAACCTTCTTCTTCTACTTCAACACTTTTGCAAATTGTTCGATAAAGGGAAAGTGAAAAGAAAAACATTTTTTTTATGACATTATCCATCCTTCATATCAGGAGCGACGAGGTTATTTTCTTTTAAAGTGTGCAGCAACCAAGCAGATACTGTCTCTATAGATGGTATATACGGATTTACATGGACGAGGACCACAACAACACAAAAACTTTCTTTTTTTTTGAATATTTTTTCTTTCCTTCCTTCTGGAAAACCCGCAACAGTAGAAATGGGGGGGGATTGTGTAGCATTTCATTTTATGTATTTAGCTTTGAGTGCTCTGGCTAATTTCAGCAATATGCGAGCAAGTACGTAGAAGTGAAAGTGGAAAAAGAAGAAGAAAATTGTTGGAGAGTGAGTACCAGGAACAGATTCATTTTTTTCCTCCTTTGAAATACTTTCTCTTTTTTGAAAAGGGTGCATAGATCCATATAATGGGATGGAGTGTAGTTATAATGGGAGTTGAGTTGAAGGGAAAAGCTCAGAGCTCTCCTCACCTTCCAACAAATTTGGGTTTTTTTGGTAAAGACGCGGGATAAAATCTCTTTTCTCCCTGTCTTTCCGCACTACCAGCTCCTATATAATTTCCAGCCATACGTTCATCAGAGGCTCTGCGGTGGTGATGTGGAGTTATATATGTGTCATAATGTATACACTTGTGTGTATATCAAGTATGTGCTTTCACTTTTTCTCTGAAAAAAAAAACTTTCTGAATGGCTGAGCAGAGCAATTACAATAATGACATGCAAAAAAGAGAGAAATAAAAAGGGGTTTTTGAAGAAATGAAAGTGAAAGCGTGAGATACATCAAGTTAAAAGGGAGGGAGAGAAAGGAATGAAAAATCTGTGGAGAAATAAAAAGTGTCATATAGGTAGTTATGAAATCCGCAAAAAAATAAAAATAAAATAAAACTTACAATACAGACTAAGCTGGTTGCCGGGCTATATAAAAAAAGAATCGCTTTATATGATGATGATGGGAGATATCATCCATCGCTCCCTTTTGCTCCTCTGAAAAGATGAGGACATGGCATTATTCTCATCCGCAAAATAAAATAAAGCTTGTTCTCCTCTGCAGAAAGCAAGAAAAAAAATGAGAAGGAGAAAGTAAACATAATATTATCCATATTACTTTCCCTCCAACGAAAGAAAGAGAGAGTTAGGAGGAGAAAGGTAGGGAATTGTTAGCCAGTTTACTTTATTTTTTACATAATATTATTTTATATTAGCGCCATCTGGATAGTATAGTAACTTGTGTGTGGAGGAAAGGAACCCCTGAAAAGTGTATATTTAATTGGGAGTTGAGCCACTACCACTACCCGACCGAACTACAGACTTCTTTTGTGCGAAGAAAGACATGGCCCCTTTCCCTTCATAACGACAGCTAACCTTACATACAACCGGATTTTTTTTTTGTTTCAAGGGAGAGGGGAAATTTTGAGGGGGGAAGTGAAATGATTTTTAGTGGTTTTGTAATGACAACCAAAGCTTGGCTCATGTTAGGAGGAGGAGTTAGTAGTCCCTTTCTTTTCAACAAAAAAAGAAGAATAATACAAAAGTATCTATCTAATTCTATCACATCAAGTGAAAGTAGAGGCAGACAGACAGGCACTTTGTATAGTGAAAATATGTACATAGATGCTTTCTTTTCTCAAGACAAAAGAGGAGAAAGTGAGTTTTCTTTTAGGTTGATGATCATTCTGATATGATGATGATGATGATGGAATGTGTGTGAGGAGGGGAGGCTGAGAAAAGGGAGGAAGAAAAAAAAGGACAGTCGTGTTTTGTAGGGAAATGAATTCATTTATGTCTCTTCTTCCATCATCATTATCTTTTTCTTTTATAGTCTTCATTAATTTATAATACCGACTCTTTTGTCTCTCCCTGGCAGAGAAAGAGAGAGAGAGAGAGGGAAAGCTAGTACTAAAGAAAGAAAAAGATGAGGAGGAAGAAGAAGAGGAGGGGAAATTTTATGGAAATTTTTCGCCTCTCTTTTCCCTTCCCTTCCTTAACCAAGCCAAGCTGGAGGAGAGAGATGGATAGATACATTTATTTCCCGCAAAAAATAAAAATCTAGTCTCTCTGGTATAGTGAGATGGTGATATGATATGATCATCATGATCATCATCATCATTGAACTCGTTACCAACTCTATATGACCTTAATGTAAAAAGTTATGGTGGAACCGTCATCATCATCATCAGGAGCATGAGGAGCAGCAGCATCCTCATCCTTGTCGTAGTCGACATCTCCTTCTTCCCCAGAAAAAAAAACATTCCTTGTCTCATGTCCCTTTTTTCTTTAACAAACATTTATATTTATAAAAGAAAAGGGAGTAGTAAAAGTTTCTGTTTCTTTCTCTCTCTGGTTTGCTTTCTCTTGCTTTCCCTTTTGTTGCTCATGAAGTGAAATGGCCATCCGCATCATGATCATCATGATCATCATCATGGAGTGGGAATAAACACTGTTCTTAACACAATCTTGGAGAGCGGTCTCAAGTTGTTGCAGTTTTTGTTCTTTCTCCTCTCTCTCTCTCTCCCTCTCTTCTGGAATGTTATGTTGGTGCGGCTAGGGTCGTGGAATTTTTAAGCGGAAATTTATGTGATGGGTGGCCAGATAGGGAAAGTATGGCTGGAGAAAAGGGAAAAAGTTAAAAAAAAAAAACAGGGATAGGATCGGATATATCCTACCCAAAGAGTATTTTTATGGTTACGAGCATCAGGCTCGTAATATTTCCCCACCCCCTTCCCTCCAACCAACTAATTTTTAAGGAGGTAGTAGGGAGCAGCAGCATCAGGGCAAGGTCGTCCTTTTCTTCTTCCAAGGTGGGAAATACTTTCCCAAAACTTGACCACCACTGAATAATATATGGCTTTGGGGAAGGGGGAAGAAGAAAAACTATGTGGGAGGGAGGGAGTGAAAAAAATCAAAGTTTATTTTTTAAAGCAAGTTTTTTATGCAGTTTTTGCCAAACCAAACTAAACTACATAGTTTATAAACATGGAACTGGTGCTTTCCCCTCTCTCCAACGCATTTAGCATGAAATGAAGTGGTAGTCAGCCCTCCTCCCTCAGAGAAAAAAAATAACACACACATATGTAACTACATCCCGTTTAGCTTTCTCCATCCTTTACAGACACACACACTTAAAAACAAACGTATGCAAACTAATATTATGCTGATGGGATGGTGTGGGTGAAAGTCATTGGAGGGAAGTACGCACGGTATCCAGGCTGAACTCCAACATTTTCATTAAATTTATTATCAAAATCTGGGTGGATTGGATACTGCTCTGGCTGAAGTTGCGCTTCTGCCTACCAATAACACACATACGTGCAGATACCTACTTCAAAAAAAAATATGAAATATCTTTTCATCCTGCCAGAGAGAGAGAGAGAAAGTGAGAGAGAGTGACTGTGAGCCTGCAATCAATAAACAGTCCAAAACAAGATTCATCTTTTATTCCACTCTCACTCTCAGTCAGCCAGTCAGTCAGTTTTTTTTAGCACGTTTCCTTATCACGAGAAACGATATGCTCATGATGCTGATGTGATGTGATGATGATCATCACGACTCACACGAGCTGAAGACTTGACGCATCGGCGGCATCAACAGCAGCAGCCGCCGCCGACTGACAATACAATAATCTTCATTTCATGGCAGCACAACCCCAACAAAACGCCAACCATAAAAGTAATATGCCCTCGTTTCCATCCTTTCGTGCATATGGCTGGGTTGACTGGGCTAAGGCATCATCATCATCCTCCTCCTCCATTCTTTCTTCTTGCTTTCCCTCCACAGATTTGTTCCTTGGTATGATAATGTCGAAGGATAATGATATTCACGTTGAGCACTGTGTCCAACTTTATTTTTTTATCTCTTTCCTCCCTCAAGTGTGTGTGTTGAACTGCAAGGGAAAATATATTTTCTTTTTATTTCCCACGCTCCCTTCCATTCCATGTCACATTTTCTTCAAAAAATAAAAATAAAAAAAGAGAAAGCAAAAGCAAACCGGGAGGGAACAAAGGGAGAATAGCTCAAGCTCCGCTTTCATCATCATCACCACTTGCTTTATTCCCCTCCACATCCTCTTGGCTCCATTTTTTCTCGTTCCTTTTTTTAGTAATAGAAGATGATTTTCTGCTTCCAGTAATAAATCAATGCTCTGGCTTCCTATTATCGAGACCAAAGATCTGAGGCTTGTTCCATGCCACATTAACTATGAGCAGAGAGGGAGAGGGAGGAAAGAAGAGAAAATAAAACTGGGTGAAAATAAAGAAGAATGAGAAGGAAAAAAACTCCAAGCGCATTCTTACAGATTATTTTCTTCTTTTCATTTCATTTCCCTCCTCTTCATCTTGAATGAATCTTGCATCCCATTTTATTTGAAGAAGATTTCTTATTTGAAAATACAGGGATCAGATGATACAAGTAAAACTTCAACTTTCTCTTTTTCCCCTTTTTATGATAACCATCATGTTCCTCCTTTTTTCATTTTCATTTTTTCATCTTCACTTGAAATACAAATATAAATGGAGAAAACTTCCCTTGCACTCGGAATATCCTTTTTTTCAAACTATCACTTCCTTATTTTTAAACAGGATCGGGCCTCTGCTCAATTTTTTTTTCCATTTTTATCTCTTCTTTATGGAGCACGTATAATCTCAGCAATAATAATAGTAATAGCTGGGAAGGGAAAGGAGGAAGAAAAAAACACACTCACTCGATGTGAAATAGTTTCCGCTTTCCGTCTTCCAAAATAACACACACACGTTTTTAAATTAAGAAGTTGTTCTCCCCTCTTGCTTCTTTCTTTCTTTCTTTCTTTCTCGCTTTCTCCTCCTCTCCTCTCATTTAATCAATATAATGGTCAGTCGTATTTCATCCCAATGCGATTTCAGTCCTTCCGAAACAAACTAGCATTGGGGTACTCACATATGAGTGGTGGGGAACTTTTTTTCACTCACTTCATAAAAAAATGTAAATTCTACTGTTGCGGGTTGACTCCTTTGAAGAAGAAGATTCTTCCTTTCTCCCAGAATGGGGAATTCAAAAGACCCACCTCCCTCCCTCCCTCCCGTTTCATATGTGTAAATGTGGTCTCCTCGTCTGGAATGAATAGGAACAGAAAATAAAAAATCCCTTTCAACCAACCAACCAACGAAATATCAAATAAAAAAAGAAGAAACTTGCTCAATTTCCAAACAACTTTCTTTTTTCCACTTTCACCTAACACATTCCCCAGTTATTTTCGACATGGGATGAGAAGCAAGCAAGCAAAGCTACCTACTTTACATAGCAGCACATCTACAGCTCCCTGCTCAGCCTCCCGTAAATACTTGTGAAACCCCGCAGGCTTTTTAAAAAAATAAAAAAACTAATATATTTTATATCATCGTAATCATAATCATAATAATAATAATAATATCTCTCTGTGTCTCTCTTACTATATTATTCATTTGGGTTTTCAGAAATAAGTTCTCCTTTTTCTTTTTTCTCTTCTTCTCTTCTCTTTCTTCTATCTCCAACATACTTGTTCGTTCATATACTATAACTGTACCTAATATTTATAAGTATATCTATTTGTTATTTATTGTTATTCAAAAATATTTATACCTATATAGTTTATTTATCTATTGTTATTATTACCATCAAGCCATACGTTATGTATATCATTATATATATTTTTCTCCAGTGAAAGTTTCAGCTCTGTTGTCTATTGATGTTGTTGCTTTCTTCCTGTGAGCTGCTTGGGAAAAGTAACCCTTTTTTCCTTCATGTTATCGTTTTCTCTATCTCTCACTTTATGATGTTGTGTTCTCGTTGAAAAGAAAAAAGCAGGTCATATGAGTACCGTCTTTATACCAAACCATTCTACATTGCTTTTTATTTTTATTTTTCAACAAGGCAACATCTCACTTCAACCGATTCCTGTTATTATACTTGTCTCATTGCTGGGAGGAGAGTGTCTGCTATAAATAGCGTGGTTATTTTTAAATTTCGGTTTCGGAAAGTTTTTTTTTATATGTACCTTGATGATTCTCCATGTTGTATTTACCTATGTTGAATAATATGATGTTGTTCAGTACTAACGTGTTTGCTTGATGGCGTGTTGTGAAAAAGGAGAAAATTAAATGTTTCATCCGGGGACTGAATATTTAATAATGATTGGTTAGAAATCAGGTTTCAGAGAAGGAATCAATTTCTTTGAAACGGTAAATTGTTTCTATTTGTCTTGGTAATTTGTTAAAGGATGGTGAAAAATGGTCTCCATAACTTCAAATCTGTTTGTGGGAACGAGTCACGTCGACATATAAAAAATTGACATAGCTGATCAAGATTGAACTCATTTTTTTTAGCATAGCTGACAGAGAAACAAATAGGTTTGGACTTAAGATTTCAGAAAATAAAAAATTGAAAATCAGGCTATTTTGCAAAAACAAATTGTGAAGTGAAGAATGATGATGGATATTTGCGGATAGATTTGTATCCGTTTTGGAATTCATCTTTTTGAAGGAATCCAATCCGTTATATAATCCATTCCTTTTCATGCTTCTCCCTCCTCCGATCTAAAATTGTTGTTTTTACCTTCTTCTTCCGCTGAATGAAAGCATACAGACGGCCACCCAATTTTGACTACCCGGCCATTAACTAGTTACGTGTGTGAGGGTATTCCCTCCCTCCCTCCTCCTCCAGCGATTCCTCAAAAGTTATAATTTCCCAACTCCCGTTATTACCCTCCGCTCAATTTGGAGTCCTTAAAATGGCTCCCGGATTTCATTATTACTACCAATTCACTTTATATTTAGTAAGAAAACAGTGTAATAATAACGGCCATTATAGAACGGCTCATATCCCCAACCAAATTACTAGCTTGGGAGCTCCCTAAAAAGCTGCCATGTTTGGGATTGGAATAAATTTTTTTTAAACTACTCCAGCTCCAGCACTTTCTCTCTCTTCTACAGAAATAGAAATAAAATGGAAAATTATGGGAACGGATATTATAACATAAGCCATGTGAGGGAGCCAGTTAAAATCAAAACGCTAATCCCTACTTATCCCATTCAACCAAGCAGCTTTACCGACACAATTTTTTTCCTGAAATTGAGAGTGGAATAATTGGGCCGTATGATAAAATAATTTGGAGTTGTTTGTGTTTGAAAACTGTATTTCCACTAACAAGTAAACTAACTGATTTGTGAGGCTTCATCCTCTCTAAAATAATCAGTTTGTGGACGGAAATGGCTCATGTAGGAGAATGGAGTCGGATGTCTGGGATAATATTCCAAACATGCATAGGTACATAAATAGAGCTAGCTAGTTACCTTATTCTCCTCCAGTGGAAACTGAAATTTGGCTTCCCAAATCAATTTTTGTGTTTGAGCTAATATTCGTTGTTTTGTGCTCAATGCATACAACTCACAATCAGTTCATGTTCAGGTTTCCTATTGTTACCTGGCACGCCAGTGACTGACTGAAGCATGGGGAATGATGATGAAGGCCTCGGACTTTTTGGGGCTTTTAGAAAGGCATTCGCCCCCCGAAATCATCGACACCTTTCCCCTCCTCATCATCATCGTCGTCATTGGGAAAAATAGAAACTCTGTTGTGTGTATGGCTGGGGCAGAGTAGTCTTTTGTTTCGCTGGAAATTAAATTGAACTGCGTGGGAATGGTGATGAAGCCATGCTCATGGGAAAACAATAAGGATAATAATATGGCCTTCCCACTGCACCAAACAAAGAAAACGAAAACGGGATTGATTGAATGGAGAAGGGAAAGCAGCAGCAGCAACAGCAGCAACTACGTATGTACACCTTTTGTCTTGGCTTCATCCACAGAGCAAAATAACAGATGCTGCAAAACAAAACAAAAAAAAATAGATTTTCCTTGGAAAAAAATATACCTAAGGTATGATATGCCCGTGTGCAAAAAAAAAAGAAGGTGTTAGTTTTATATTTTTGCAATGTTGAAGGCTATGGCAAAAAAATCAGCTTCCAGGAAAATTAATAGCAGCAAAGGGGGAGGTTTTTTTCATAATTATTATATTTTTTTCTGGCTTACCTTTAAAGCCTGTCAAATGATGGAGAAGGATGAAATGATCTGGATCAACGTGCAAAAAAGCTCGTATTAGTCGTTGGATGCTCTGTTGTTAGTTGTTTTATTTTTGCAATAATGAAATTGATCCTATCATAAAAAAGCGAATGATCAAGGCCTCATTTAGGTTGTGTCCTCGGCCTCGGGAAAGGAAGAATTGAACTCGTGTCACCAGGCAAAGGTATAGCATACCTGATAATAATAATAATGCCTCAGTCTCAATATGGCATTGTATTATTTTTTTGAAGACACATAACCTGGTACTGAGATGAGCTCTAGTTTTTTCCCCTTTACTTTCTCTTTCTTCCTAAAACAAACAAGTCTGGAGAGAGTGTTACCGGGGCATCTTCCTCTTTCTTCCAAAGGATAAAAAAAACACTCTTGTGCAGAGTTCACTTTGGCTTCCTCCCTGAAATTGATCCTGCTCAAGAGCTTCCTTCCTTTCTTCCTACACTCTTTTTTTAAGTTTAATTCATTCCACGAATTTCCTCCTGGAGAGGAGGGAGAAGAACGCTAGGGCTCAATGTACATATCAAGTTCAAACACTTTCAGAGAAAAAAAATAGGCAGAGCTATCTATACATTTTTTATTTTTATTTTATATATCGACTCGACGACAACTGCAGTGCAGTCAGTTCCCGGGCTGCGCATTATTCAGAGGGAAACCTGTATAATAATTATATTGTCTTTCCGGCCGGATGTACTTTACTTTCTCCGATGTCGTCCTACTTACTCAACAATTGTCCAAATTGTCTCTCCGGTGTTTTTAACGGGATCTGCACCTACCTATCTCTCTACTTTCTTAAAACTTTCACCTTCCCTAGTACTTGAGATAATAATACAAAAAAAAATGAGTTTCGGCTTCCTCCGCACCATCCTAATTTTCGCTTGTAATTGCCACAGCTTTACAAAGCCGGTTCAATAAACAGGAAGCAATTTGAAAAGAAGGGGGAAGTGAAAGCAGAGTAGAAAGTTATTCGATGAGCAGCGATTAAAGCAAAATAGCTGAAATTGGCGGAGGACTACAAAATACACACGCAAAAAAAAATGTAGGTATGCTTGGTTGAGTTAACTTCAAACGGGATTTTTAGGCTGATTTCGACATTTAATTAAGTTATTTAATCCTTAACTATTCGTAGACTTTCAAGATAATAATAATAATAAGTGCGTAATAATTTTCAGCAGCTTCTGCTTAATACACTCCTAACTTTTATTACAATGTTTATAAAAGAGCTACTAACATGAACTACTATTAAAAGTTAAGTAAATATGTAAAAGGTGTAAAAGATTTAACTACAGGATTAATTTTTAAGCTAAGCACAATCATTTAGGCTTCTCGTCAGCAATAAGGTACACGGATGGCACACAAAAATGATAAATTTAAAACATTTTAAGATAAGCCCGCGACTATATTTGAGTGTCATTGTTTTAATTACTGTTGTGTTTATATTTGGTGGCTTCTCTCCTCCCTTTTCTTTTTGTTTTCTTCCTCCAAAACAAAAACTAAACGAAACTGCTTTGAAGTATTTAACTTAAAAAAAATCTGTAAACTATGATGGGGATGATGCTGTAGACAATACCGTTCATGGCAGCGAGCCCTGGTCGGCGGACAGGTGGTGGTGGTGCGCCAGCCAACGTGGTTGTGACAACTGGAGGACCCTCAGGAGCGGCTACCACCTCCTTTGCAATCCCCTCCACTTCCATGATAGCTGATGAGGTTGGTGGTGGTCCAGCGAATCTCAGTCGTCCAGCGTGTTCATCATCCTCCACCTCCTCCTCCAAAAAAGTTGGCAACAACCCGGTCGCAGCAAAGCTCCCAACAACTTCCGCCGCCGCCGCCGGTCCGTCAACAACAGACCGGCTTGTATTCGTGTGTAGTGACAAGATTGAGGTGCGAGCCCATCAGGTAAACAACCTCCCTCGCCAAACACAAAAAAAATCTGAACTAAGTCAGTCATGAACAAATTATACTTTCACTCACATTAACATTTAATAATTTAAAAAAACATATTTCCAATAATTTCACTTTCACCAAATTCACTTTAAAAAATTACACATGAATTACAAAGTAACCGAATATTTACACCACCTCACATAATAGCCCGCACAATAACACACTTTATAATATAATAAAGCTACATACTTAACTAACAATAAGATTTTTTTCTGCCATTGTGCCAAAAACCACATCAACATACCTACCGCTTTGGGGGAAACATATCATTACCACAAACCGGAAGTGAAAGTCAACTCATTCCCTTTTCATTCTACCCCTTTTCACACACAAACAGTAACTACCTATAAAAATGTGATAACATAACTTACACGCTATTATCCCAGAACACTTCAAAAACTGCCCAAAATATTTTTTTCATAGTTTAGTCCAAGAGAAAAAAAGCATTAATACCGGTCCACCCAAGAATAGAAGATTTTTTGTAGTTTTCCTGCAATTCGTCGGTAGAATAAATGAATCATGTTGAATATTAGAAAGCACCAATCAACTTTAGCTAGATTTTTAGTTTATTGCCAAATAGCCACCACCACCAGTTTTATAGAACCAGAAAAATTAAGATAATAGCCAACTCACAATTGCATATTTAGTTTTTGTGAAAACGTTCACAGAAAATTAATTACCTATTTTGAAAGTACATTTTTTTAGGAGAAGCACTCGCAAAAACATGAAGTAGTTCAACACAAAGATGGTAAGGTAGATTATGATGATGATGGCGAAGAAGAAGAAATAGAGATTTCTGAGAAAGTTAATTTGAATGGAACGGATCATTTAATTTGTTTTTTTAAATTGCTTTTATGTTGTAGTGGCAATTTTCCCCCTTGAATTCTGAAATGCTAGAAAGAAACCCCAGCCATATTTGTTTATTTTTTTTTATTTTCTTTTACCCCTAAAAGAAAGCCTTCAGTTTTTTTTGTTATTTTTTATTCTTGTAGATTGATTTTACTTTTTATTTTTTCTTCTTCTCCAATTTTGCTACTACTCTTCTTTTCTTAATTTTCAGCGTGGGAATGACATAATATGAACTAGCATTATTAGCGACTATATTAGCACCGCCACCCCCTAGAATGATTTTTTCTTGCTCTTCCTCCTCCTCCGCTGAGGCGGGTTCAATGTACGTGGCAGGAATGGGAATGAACCTTGTTTTATTTTTTGCAATGAAAATTAGAGAAAGCACCTCCTTTCATAAAAGAAGCAAAATTATATAGCTATGATATGATATGATATGGCATGTTACCTGATCGAAACAAGTAGATTACCTTTTTGAGTAGCGTAGAAAAACATTCCAGTTGGCAATAAGATTTTAATTGAGCAGGCTATAAAATATTTAGCAACCAGCATAAGTTGATGTAGTTTTAATTTTTGCCTGATCTGATCTGATGCTATGACTATGACTATATATTTCTGGAACGGAAGGGAACTTTGAAAAAAAAAACAGGATCTATACACTTGATAGGCATTTCCCCTCATGTAGAAAAGTAACCCTTGTCCAAGCAAAATGATATGATGACTGACGAGCTTATAAATTAACACCCTCACATTAATTAAGGGAACTCATCCCCTGAATGATTTTATCCTGGTACAAAAAAAAAATATATAATACCCTGTCTTGAATCTTGATCGCATGATGTACTTGATAGTTATTGATGGTTAAAAAAATTGATGGCCATTGCTGCTGCTCCTGCTTGCTCCTCTTGTCACTCTCCACCTCGAAAAAAAACAAACAATTGGATTGGTTGAGCCATCAAAGTTGAAGAATGGACTGGGGATGAGGCGAGGATGGGAGGAGATGGATATACACTTACTTACTTACATACATAATATTTATGCGATGATAATTAATGTTGTTGAAGATCATGCATTAGATAATTGAGTATTATTATATTGGTGATGATGATGATGATGATATGAGGATTGTCAGTTGTAATTTGTAATTAGAAAATTGGATTGTAGTTCTTGTATGAAGTGATAATTAATTGTCCTTCATATAGCTTATTTGTACGATGATAAAAAGAAAAAAAATTCTCAACTGAAATGATTTATAAGGAGCTGATGATAATGATATGTGGCCAATGATGATGATGATGATAAGTTTTTAAATATTAATTATGTGCATTTGAGGCCTGCTTCAACCCCATTTCCATTTCTTTAACCCCCCAACACAACATTAACTTGCGCTTGCTTCTGTGCCAACCGCCGCATAAGCACAACATGAGCTTGTTAGTTATATTACGTAACCTTAACATCTATTTTATGCCTAAAATTTGCATATTTGCGCTGCAAGCAGAACAACAGCCGCTGATTAATGATATTTATAACGTGCTAAAACAATCGCTAAATTATATGTTTGTGCTCGGTGGTGACTAATGTGTCGTTGGTTGTGCTCTCCCTCTAATTATTTATTTCAATTTTAATGTTTTAATTTTTTTTTGCAGCGTCCTCCCTCCCTCCCTTCGACATGCAAACAAACAAACAAGCGTACATATATAATCCATTAATGTGCTTTGCAGCATTGTATTTTTTTTGTGCTTTCTCCCGCCCGTCTTCTCCTTGTTGTTCCCCTTCCCCGGCTCCCGGAAAGCAGCAGGAGGGAAATTAAGGAAACATTATGTTTTTTTATGTTGGGGAGAATTGTGCTGCGGTGCGTATTATTAGCATAATGAGTAAACTAATGCCCACTGTCGCTGTAATTCTGACTGTAACTTGTGCTTAGGTGCTAATTATAAATATCCCTGTCTCTACCAATGAGATCCAAAAAAGTTGTGTGTGTGTCTTTTCTCCACCATCATCATATCATAATATTCACATTCATTGAGAAGAAGTAAAAAATTGGAACTTACTCCCAGCAAGATTTTTTCATACTTAACTTCTTAATTTTCAATTTGGAAAAAGAAATACCTTCGTTTTCAGAGAACTACTATATTTCTTTACTCAAATTAATTAGCTCTCCCCACCGCCACTTCTGTTTTATTTTAAGTAGCAGAAAACATGAAAATGTCATTTTAATTCCCCAGAAACACACAAAAAAAAGAAATCAACTTTCTCCAGTTTTGATTTTTCCCCTGAAAAATAAAAAATAAAATCCAACATTTAGCTCACGACCCACTCATTCACTCAGCCAGTAAGCATTAAGTTTTTGTGGAGAAAGCAGCTTTCCTCCTTCCTTCCATCCTTGAGCAATTATAATGCCTTCTTTCCCTTTACTTATGCTTACGCACTTTCTCTTTTCTAACTGGAGGGAAAGAAAGAAAAGCCATGTTAATTTCGACCCAGCTCCTCTCCCCCTTTTACGCGTGTGGAGCATAAAAGGTTGAGGTTTTTTTAGCTCAATCTTCTAAAGAGAGATTTTTCCCCCTAATTGTTTCTCCTCCTTGTTATATTCATTCCAAGCTGGTGGAGAGGAAGAAAGAAAGTAGGAAAGCTTAGCAATCACTACCAAAGAAGTGAAACGCTTGTCTTGTTTTATTTTTTTTTTCTCTCTCTATCCTTTCCCTCCCATTCTATGGACAATTCATTACGTTTTGCTAAGCCTTTCCCCACAACAAGGCAGGGAGAGAGAGTGAAAGAGTGACTGGGAAAAAGCTCTCGGCAATAATACATATTTTTTATGCCCCTGTATAAATACATCTATCCATGTAGGCGGCTTTCTACTATGAGGAAGTGGTGGCGCTTACATAACTACATTACTTACATACATAAGTAGGGAGGGAGGGAGGGAGATGGGTAGTTTTTTTTCTTTCTTTTTTCTTTACTTTCCCTTCGCACGGTGATATATATGCCACTGCAGTTGGTAGGATGACGCATTAAAATTACCTATTTCGCTTGCCTCACCCACTTTCCCCATTCCTTAATCCTCCTTCTCCTCCTTTCCCTTTTCCCCTTCCATTTTTGCATGCTAAATTTACAACAGTGCAAATTATGCATGACTGCTGATAAATACTCCTGCTCCTCCTGATTTATTACCCTGCTCAGAGTGATGGAACACTGAACTCCTTCAAAGCGAAATAAAGAGTTGAGCTAAACGCTTTCCCCTGAAATAAAAAAACAGCCCGTGCTTTCCCTCCATATACCGTTTTTTTTTGAGTTGCCTGCCTGAGTACAATTTTCTTCTTCCAAAAGTAAAATAATAAGTGTGAAAAACTAAAAAGCTATTCTCCTCTCTTTCTCTGTGTTTACCTTGTGTGTACTTAGAACCTTGTGTGGTTTTTACTTCCGGTTCCCTTTTCTCTCTCTTTTTTTACATAATATAATACAATAATGTTCACCCAGTATTGGTGAAAGTGCTACTTCGGTATGATGAGTAGGCTTATATAACGAGTCATAACAACGCTCATGACTCACTTTCTACATATTTCTCTGAACAAATCTCAGTACTGCTGGGAAAATACGTAGTAGAAGGGGGCTCGATGTCCTGATTTTTATTGCTGGCAGAAAAAAAAATATGAGAAACATGTTGGTTGTCTAACACAGTTTACCTACCTAACAAAACTATCAAAAGTGTTTGTGCTTGCCTTATTTGTCTGTCTGGTGTATATAGATAGCTCCGCAAAAACCAAAACTGGGATGGAGTAAAAAAAATACTGCCCTGTCTGGAAGAGCACACTTCATAATAATAGTATTACACATTACCTAATTACCTGTCCTAAATCAAATTACTATATAGTCTTAAAAAAATTGTTTAATTATTTGAAGCAAAACAGGTCCGCGCAATTATTCGCGTGACGTGCCCCCCTGACTTAAAAAAAACGTGGTTGCTGGCCCGCATGAACTTGTCTCTCCGCTTCCAGCAGTAATTACAATATGTAATACTGTAATTATTATTATGAGACAGTATAACACTGCTCCAGGCTTTTTTCCCCTCCCAAGTTCATTTAGTTTTCATGAGGATGTGTGCTTGTGTGCTGCTGGAGGGAGAGCCACAACCACAGAGTCACTTTCTCTGTTCACAATCTTTTACTTTTGCTCTTTCCCCTTTTCTCTTTGTCAAATTATTCGGAACAAGAAATTATCCCTACTATTTATACTTGATACTTAACTTGAGTAATATACTCCAGCCCATTTATTCGTACTTATCAGCACATCCCATGAAATCATAAATTTTTATGTCCGTGTCTCTGCGCTAAGTATAATTAAAACTGACGGAATGAAGCATGAATGAATGGAGGGAGGGAGGGAGATGAGACATCAGCTATAAAAAAAATGAAAGAAGCCCTTTCATTTATTCCAACGACAATCTGATACTATCCCGGGGAGAGCGAAGCCAAGTATTGCAAAAAAAAATAAAATAAAACAGGATCATCCTCTCCCAACCTTATTTTATTTCCCGAGCAGCACACTCAGCTGAACTAAACAAGTGCCATTTAACTTTGCCACCCATTTCATTTCCCACTTTCCTTTTAACTAAAAAAAATATTAAACAACTAGGTATGTTTGTATGAATGTATCCGTGATTTAGCCGGTTTTTCATTTTCTACGTCTCTTTCTCTAATCTTGATATGATCTGTGATGGAATGATCTATATCTTTATATCCCATCATATGACATGTATCATGACCACAAACTATAATATGTATCCCTAGTGTAAACAGTATTATTATATTATATAACCTTATATAACATGAGAATATAAACTTTTTATTTTCATTTCCTAACATATTTTCACACTTTTTGCTCTCAACTTAACTTTTCCGTGTATGAAAAGTTTGTTGCTGGTTGAAAAAAAAATTATTTTGTATTTCATTTCATGTTCTTCTCTCTCTCTTTTTTCCGTCTCCGTGTTCTGCATTGCAGTGTTTTGCTTGATGATTTCATATTTAATGGGATTTTAAATGGATATGGGTTTTGATGATGTGATGATGATGATCATGTTGATGGCAGTTGGAGTTGATGATTGTCATGGTATATTATGAGTAATTTAACAGTGTCCTTTCCCTACTATATATTTTTCTCTCTCTCTCTTTCACTGTGGCAAAATCTCTTGTTGTGGTAACGCTTTTGGTATATTTTTTTTCCAAACTGGATCTCCCCCGTTTCTGTTTCGTATTAAAAAAAATTATTAAAATTAAAATGCATTTGTGTTACTCAACTTTAATTTTACTACACCAAAAAAAAAAATATATATCTGTCTGACAATAATATATATTTACTTTTATTTTATAAGTAATCCATGTACTTATCGTGTACTTTGTTGCGAAAAAAAAAATTGCTAGTGATTTTGTTTTTTCGCTCAACACAAAAAATCACAAACTGACTCAATATTTCGTTTTCACTGCATATTTCTCTCTTTCTTTCTGTCCATATTTTATTATTATTATAATCCGTGTCTAGTTTTTTTTACATAAATGTGACCTATTTATGTGTATAACTAATTATGTATAATATTATATTATTTGTTGGTTTGGAGAAGACGAAGCATTTACTACTTCATTTTTTAGAATGTGATGATTTTTTTTATTCAGCTCGAATAAAAAATAATGTTGGAGCATTAATCTTTTTTTTATTTGGTCGTGTCCTCCTCAACTTTTTAGTTGGTTGGAATAAAATAGGAAGAAAAAAAATTATGTGTCGCTTTTCTTGTTTCCCCAAAAACCAAAACTTTTCCTCTCTCTCTCTCTCTCTTTCTATTTTCTTCTTCTTTGGAACACAATTTTAGTTTAATTCCCATCGATATGATATATATTTGTGCACTGGGGATTATGATCATGATGATGATATTTGTGTCAAGTATATAAATAGCATAATATTTCTGTGTATAATTTGTATACTGTTGGGTAATATAGTTTCTATCTCTAGTTTGTAACCAATTCAACGTGTACTTCTTTCTCTGTGTTCCGCTTGTTTCGTTCTACTTTACTGTTGCGTTTTTTTTTCTCGTACCCCTGAGGTATGTCTACATTTTAAATGAGGATATAATCTCAGATGAGCTTGAGTTGCGAAATATATTTAGTTTTACTTAGTTATTTATTTATTTATTTTTCCGTGCGATGCAAACATTCTCTGCAGATGCATTTATGTATGTATCATATGATATTATGAACGTTATTTATACATACATAAAAGTAACGTAATTTACATTGTCTGATAATAATCTCCTTGTAATGAACAATTAAGTACTCTATTATGTGTAAATTGTGTGTACTGTACACCTATTTGAGCGCATTATGATTTTAGTTATTTTTAAGTTATGGTTATTTTACACTGGATTTTTTAGAGATGGAGAAATGAAGGGACCATATTTTTAGACAGCTTCGTTAGAGGAACGGAAAGGGGAGTGGTGAATGTGAAACTGATCATTTAGCCTGTCATCGTTTTCCCCACGAAAGAAAATGTGGCCGCACTGCCTCCTCACAAAGATGAAATCAAATTGAATGACTACAGACTCATTTGATTTCTTCAAAGAATCCAACTCAATGTCAGAGCACAAATAATAATCAATTGCCTATACTGTTTAGGGCACCTTTTCAAATGTCACTCACGTAACCGAATAATATTTCACTGCAAAGCCTAAAAGACTTAAAACAAAAAGATTACGTGAAGAAAAAAAACAACACCGAAAAGGACATTAGGGCAGATCCTTCCTTCCACAATATGATTTAATTTCTTTCCATCCATAATAAAAATGGGAGCTGGGAAAAAAAATCAATTCAATCAATGATCACATTCTGGAACTGATTATGTGAAACTGAAATGATGAGCATGGCCATTTTTTTCTGAAATTTGTTTCTCTCTCCTCCCGTTTTGTTTTTCTGTAGAAACATGGTCGCTCCCACGCACAGGACAATGGGGACGATCCCGACGAGTTGAATGACATCCAGGTGCGACTGAAATCCGACCGCGGGGTGGAGCCCCGCAGCTCCTCCTCCGTCGCCCAGCAACTCTCCGGGAAGAACATGAGCGAGGAGCTGTCCACCGGCCGGTTGAACGCCACTCAAAGCCCGGTGACCTCCGTGACGACGGCCCTGGTCACCCTGCCTGCTCCCGCCCAAGTGGAAATGGAGTCGAAAACGCCTTCTCCGAAACGTTCCGCTGGGGCCGGAGGAGCCAACACTGGCGCGGGGAGCTCCTCGTCCGGGGAGAAGCAACCTGTCGTCCGGATCTCAACTTTGTGAGCTAAATCTAGATCATTAAAACAATTCATACAGTGTGCTATAATCTATATTAAACTACTACTACAGAATAATTACTATTATTATACTATACATTCATATTAACTACATTTCTAAGAATTTCAACACACCAAAAAAAAATATATATAAATATATATATAATCCGTTTTTAATATACCAATCCATATATTATTACAAAAAAAAAACAGAAATTTATTACAAGAAATGAAGATAAAAGAAAAAAATATTGAAATGAATCCGTGAAAAGTCCGTACTAAATATTACATAATTAAGTAGACATTTGATCATCAACATTTCCAAAAGAAGAGAAAAACGAAATTATGTAGGATGATCCTTTTGTTTCGGAACAAGTGAAACAATTTTAACTACACTTAAACAACAACAACAACAACAAAGTTTTTAATGTTAAAAAAAACTATATTCAATACTACCATCATATTACTCTAAACTAAATTATGAATTATAAATTATCATTATTACTACTGTCTATTTATAACGCTGTTTCCGGTAGCAGTTTTATTACGACCACGACGACGGTACATTTTACAGTTAAAATATAAAATAACAATTAACAGGATGAGGAATGAATTATATATCTTACCACTAATTATTAATAATTCTAGATCATGATGACATTTTACTCACTTGACCGAACTTGATATTCCTATTGATATTGAGTAAATAAAAAAAAGATAATTATTATGATGCTGATTAATAATAAGTACTTACGATATACTTAAAAAGGGAACTCCTCCTCTCCATATAAAAAAAACAAGGTGGTTGATTTGGATCATCATCGTTCGTAACTAGCTAGATAATTTGCATACTGATAAATAAAAAAAAAGTTTACAACTAAAAGTGTATAATAATTACTTACAATAAACGTGTTGGTTTATCATCATCGTGGGGGAAGGAAGAGGAAGGAAGAAATCTAGTACGTTTAAATCATAATACAAACAACAACAAAAAAATGTCCAAACATGAATTTTGAGCTAACATAAAATATTTAATTAACTTGACTACATTTATTTATTACGGAGATAATTATAGGTATTAGTTAAATAATGAAAGTTATACCATGTTAGGTTTTAACAACATCCACACAACACAAAAACAACAACAACAACAAAAATCTTACCTTCCTGAATTTTACACACAAGTTGAGTAGCTGTTTGTAGCTACCCAATTAAACGTCTTCTATAGAACTTGGCTAATTTGTATTAGTTAGTTAGTTATTATGCTATAGCTATGTTGTGGAGAAAGCTAACGGAATAGTTATCTTACCTACATTCGAGCATGATCGCTTTAAGGAACAGGATTATTTTTTCATGCACAAGTCATGTCGGTGGAACCAAAGTCCAATCCAAGCCATTGTCACAGCAGCAAGAAATATTTAAGCCTTTAATTTCTTCCAAGCGGATCCATTGATTTCATTTATTTGGCCGGGTGGAACGGAAAAGCGTCATTATTATTATCAGTAGTAAATTACGTACTATGAATACTCAAAGAACTACAATGCTCCTTCTTCGTAAATGCTGTTGTAAATGGAAAAGAAAATCATCTTCTTAAATAAGAACCGAGTCCAAGACATTGTGTTATAAATATGTTGGTGGTGGTGGTGGACATGGCTCTGATCTGATCCGATCTGATCTGTTCCGCCTCCGATAAGGGAAAGTATTTTTAGAAATGAATCGTTTCTTTCTTTAGCGGGAAGGAGCAGGGCCATTACAAAATACTATCATCTTATTTTACTCATGTCAGAGATGATGCCCGTTGAGTCGTAATAATGGGATTTCCCTCCATATCCCGCCCTGTCCACAAAAGAGTGGAACATTCCCCGTGACAAAGCTGTAGCATAGCTAATAAGATCGGCGGACGGGCATGGATGGATCTGGATGGATGGCCGGAGCTCCAGCTTCTTTTCCCACCACAAACAATATTAAAAGTAACATGACGGCTGGGAAGCTTCTACTCCAACATAACAGCCTTCAGTTAGTGGATCATGGGAAATGATGGGCTGGAAGGGAGGAAGGGAATTGTTGCAGGAATTGTCAAATCAATAGGGATGATGAGGACATGACAGGGAGCTCTCCATGACTGGCATATCATTTTAATATACTCATCATCAATACATAATATTATATTGTGTGATCAGGATGAGTTCCAGCTCTTGGAAGCCTTCTCCAACGGAACAGAACAGTAAATACTAAAAAGTCTTTATGTTCCTTGACTGTCAATATGGAGGATGCTGATGATGCTATGGAACAATCTGTGGGAGGGAGCCCTCCTTAGAAAAAAACAAAACAAAAAAGATGGAACGGGAGATCCAACCATCCATCCATCCTTCCTATGGATGCTTCCAAGGTATCTTCTCGATTTCCTTTGTCGTTGCTGTTGCTGGAACAGGGAGACAAGACACACACACAACTCATCTCACTCACACAAACACTCACGGGAAAATAATACAAAAAAAACACGTTGAAATTCATTTGTTTCCCAAGAGACAATAATTTAGTTTTCCTATCATCATGATCATACTTACTACTCGTGTAGGAGTTAGGCAAGAAGAATGTTACAGTTAACTACATAATATTGTTATTTATTAGCTCGATACGCCATGTCCTATATAATTCGGAACACACACAGCTACTCCAAACATCAGTTAGCTCCGGAGATTCAGATTCACTTGCTTTTGGTTTATGACGGAAAAGGGTAAATATATTTATCTTTGGAACAAAGATTTTGACTTTCCCTTAAACAATTTTTTTTGATATTGTGCCACGCTACCGATTTAAAAAAACTCAATTGTTTTTAAAGCACCGCCATTTTACTATTTATTCCCATTGTTTAATTTTTGTGGACACTCTTAAATTCCAACTAAAGTATAAATAAGCTAATCAATTGTAATGCTAAGCATTGTTAACAACCTATAAGGCCAAGATATAAAGATTTAGGGAAAGTTAAATTGACGATAAACATAAAAATTGATTGAGAAGAAAAAAATAAATTATTTTTCACTTTGACCAAAAAAACAAACAAACATGAATAATAATAATAATAATAATATATTATATATACAATTTAATTAACCATAAAGTTACTGGAGAAGGGAACTGGAGGAACTAAAAAAAATTAAATATTTGTTACCAAAAAAAGATGAAGAGGAAGATAATACTACCTTAATTACTATAACGTTGTTGGAATTTTAAATGAGAAAACAAAGGATGATTACTAAGGAAGTAGAACTTATTCTTACATGTTGTTTATACATTTAAAATTTACATAATATATTTGGATTTAAAGAACACTACTTGTATTTTTCCCCCCCTTCCCGACGACGACTGTGAGGGAGACAGATTTTTTTAACATGTTCTTATGCTAGACTTAAGTTACATTTAAATATTCATGGGTCATGTCATGTCATGGGTCAGAGGACCACCATAACACAAATTATTACAAGGAACACCAAACCAACCACACGCCACAATTACATAACACAATTAAAAGGGGAAAAACATACTAAAAACCAAGCCACTCAACTTTATAAGTCTTTAACACGAGCTGTGCTGCTGTCCGTTCCTAAAAAATAGCTTTTTAGGAAGAGTTTTATTGAAGAAGAAAAAAAAACGTTTGATGATGATGATGATGGATGGTCAAAAAGGGTAATAAACTTGTAGGTTAGTTTTTAAGGGAAGAAAAAATTAACTCTACAATTTATACACGTTCCTGTTACCATGTATTACCTAACTAACGCATCGTCTCTGTACTACAGAGAGAGAGTGTCAGATGGGATAGGAAGGAGTTTCGTTAAATTAGGTTTCTATTTGTATGTTTAAGGTTTATCATCATCATAGATATAAAGATGATTACAAGTGAGAGTGACACGAGGGAAATTTTATTTTTTATTTTTTACACTCTTGAATACTTTGTAATGTTAGGGTTGGCTTTTCAAAAAAGTTTATTTTGTTATCTGACATCATCAAGTTTCCTCCTGTGAGCATAACATATTCTTCTACGTTTTAGGTGAAACGAATATATTATTCTTATGAAGTTTATTAATGACGCTGAATAAAAACTTGAAAAGTATTTAATTTTTGCCATAAATACATGATTAGCTTCGCTATAAGCAAAACAAACCAAACGGAGAAAGTTGGAAAGTATTATTGACTGGAGCAAGGGATCTAAACAACACAACTTTTATTATATAAAATTGAATGTTGATTAATTATACCGTTCTAAAAAATTATACATTTCATTTTTTACGTTCCTCTTCCGCCGCTTCCATACAAAAATATTTCAGTATTATGTCATGATTTCCAAAAGAAAAGAAGAGAAAAAATTAAAAAATAAATAAATAAATATTTTGTACAATTTATTTTTCACATTAAATAAACTACATCATCACCAACCACCAAGCAGACACACTTACAAAACAAAACACAGTCATTCAACAACAACAACATGGCTCTATGAAAATGGGACCTTTTTTCTGATATGACTATATCTAGAGACTAAAACCAGAAATAAAATAGTTAAATTAAAAGTTAGAATTTTTAACGTTGTGTAATCACTTAATTAAAAATCGGTAAGGTTTTTAGGGCTACTTCAACTTGATTAGGTATATGTTTGGATGAGAGGGCAACAAAAAATTAATGTATGATGATGATGATGATAATTGAGATAATACTTAACTGATAGGCTAGTTTAGGATTTTTGTAATGTACAGATGAAAAAGGAAATCTTTCTACCTTAACTAAAGCTACAATATTCTATTATTATAGATCACCACCACACTTAACCACTGACTAATACTTAACAATACTACTTATTATACCTTAACGACTGATGTATAAAAAAAATAATCTCAATTTATATTAGTTTTTCATTCAACGTTCGTAAAAGGAAAAGAAATAGCCGCGTTGATGTAGGTGGACTGGGGGAGGGGGAGGGGAAGGGAGGAGGGGGAAA
>JAQGAI010000104.1:0-27748 GCA_034696905.1 Lepidocyrtus violaceus | reverse complement strand
AGATAATGAGACATTTTATTGTTAAAGTAGTTGGTTATGTTTTTTACAGAAGTGATGTCTTAATTTGAGGATAATGATGGTAATGGTACTTTTTACTTCCTATTCAAGAGACAGCACTTGAAGTAGAATCTTCATACTGTGCAGCATTTGGTGATTTGGTGTAACAGCAAGCGATAGATATAAACTCTAATAGATAAGAGTTGGTCCAATCGTTCCAATATCGTCCTGAATGCTTAGTTTCACAAAGTAAAAATTTTAATTTCAAGCTAGTATTTTTAACAAAATAATTAACATTTATTTGCCTGGGTAAAACAAGCAATTGTACATTAAATATACTAAATTGCAGACTTAAAATAAACTTTTGAAAGAAAGAATGTATTAGGCAACATGTATTCTTGATTCTTGTCCAGGACAGAAAGGATTTCAGAAAACATTGTCAATTTCAACAGGGAATACACGAAATACAAAACGTTCACCACATGATGATTATGATCAGTGATCACGCTCGTTTTTGCTCCTCAGTTCTAAATAATATTACCACCCATTAGAACGCTAATTGTAAGTGATGTGTGTATAAGTAAAAAGTAATTGGAATCATAATTGCTATTCATTTATTCCAGCGCCTCATCAAAAAATTTGTAGTTTGAGAATCACCTCGCCCCAGAAATAATCTACTCATACGAGACATAAGATTAGGCGTAATTTCATATGGGAAAATATAGTAAAAACATAAGATGCCGACAGCCATATATTAAAAAAATTATTTTCGTTTTCAAAAAACGTTCTTCCCATGCAAATTGAAAAAAGTGTGGCTAGGGACGGCAGAACAAACCTTGCGAATCCTATAACTAAATCGGCTCCCACCAGCTGGGTAATATGCTCACACATAATTTTTATTTGTTGCCAATTTTGTTTCTCCACTTTGGTAATTGCATAAATTGCAAACTTAACAAGGGATACAAGATAAGATAAAATTTGTTGTCGGATTCACACACAAAAACAGTTTTTTTCTTCTGTTTCTAACATAATTTCATTTTAATGATAATAATAATTCTATCCAAAACGTCCACTCCTCCTTTGCCAACCCGACCATCACCCTCAACCCCGAAAACATTTGCAATTTTCTCCTTCCAATCCGAACAACATATATACATAGGTACAGACAAACTTTCTATTGAGACATTGCAAAAAAATATAAATGTTCCTGTCCTTTCTACTTTTTTTAATCTGAAAAATAAAATTATAGCTTATCATTTTTCCTCCACCAATCCACCAAGCCATACCACAAAGTGAAAAAACCGAAGCAGTTACATTTCACGCCTTCCTTTCTCATCTGAAAAGTTCTCTCTCCCTGACTGACGCTTAAAATTTCTGATCCGGTTTTTATATTTTCTACTCCATAGCCACACCACCACCATCATCATCATCACTATCAACATCAACCACCAGCACCGCTGTCAACTCAACTCACCACCGTACCGTAACAACAACAATGCAATGTACAAGGAAAAGCCACAATATTCACCCGAATAAAAATAAATTTCTCCTGAAAGCTACGGATACACAAACAAACATGTCGGCTCCGTTCTCTTTTCTTACCTGAGTCATTTCATTTCACTGGTTTTATTATAGCCCAGCCATTTCCACTTTTTTACGACTTTGGCTATTTATTATTACCATTTATCTTGGCTTGTTTGTAGTCTGGGGATATGCAAGGGGAAAAACACGAAACGGGAAGTTTGCTCTGTTCTTTTTCCTCTCCACCAGAAGCATATACACTTTTTAAACATACATTTTGTGTGGGCTTCTCCCAGTCTAGTCATGTTCACTACACACACAACACAACCAACATTCATATTTATTATTATGGACTAAAAAAACCGTCTGGGCCTATACTTAGAGGAATATGTGTTTTTTCAACAATAACATGACCAGCAACAACATTACATAACATTACAAGCCTTGCCAAGCCGTTTATTATTGGCAGAAAGCTAAAAACTTTCCTCTCAAGTGAAGAGATGATTGATGGGCAGTATATACGTCCACACCAGTACTGATTGGTTAACTTGTCAATTTTATACTTCCTTTCCCCATCCACAATTATTATTTGCTAGCTATAAGCTATAAAATAAAAACAAACGCGTATTTTCACTCCCCATTTTGAAAAGAAAAAATAATTAGCAAGGTGGTTGGCTTTTTTTTACTCCGAGGGAAATATACTACTGTAAATATTATAATTATACTTAAAATCCTCCGTCCGCATAGTATAATGCCCAGCTTCTCTCCTTCCTCTTCTTCCTGAAATGGGGCAAAATGAAATTGGACTCAGGCCCTCAAAACATAATCCATCGCAGTAATGGAGAGAAAAGTTCACAGTACTATTTTTTGTTGATAATTTTGATTCTGCTCGATGATAATGAGAATTAGGCTGACTGGCACTCACTCATTCAAAGATAAAAATCGGTTTTCCTTAATTTCTCCTCCCACCAGAATGGAACTCCGCAACGAATGGCTTTCAGTTTGGTGGTGAAATGTCCATAATTTTTTTCACTAAAAAGAAAGAAAAAACTACAACCATTTTCTGTAGACATCTTTAGGCTCCGGGACATAGGCACACAATTATATTTTTATATGCAATTCACTACTTCCAAACAATCAAAGTCATCTGCAAAGCGAAAAAAAATAAGTAGGTATTATTCTCCACCGCTACTACTGCATGCAACACTCACTCCGGAGATGTTGAAATGTGAGAACGGATTTTTGTTCACCTTTTTTTAATTTCATTTTTAAGAAAATAATAATAATAAAATGACCAAACACATTGAAAAATCCATTATGATGACCATCATTTTCATATAAAATTTTCTGGAAAAGTTGCTCCTGCTGAAAAATAAGAAAAATATTTCATGACGGATGGATGGATGGACGTCCGTCCGTTGGTTTGAAGGTGATATGATATGTGATGATACCTTTTCATGAAAAAAATATATAGAATTCGTCCGCTAGCAGTAAAAAAAGTTGAGAAATTCTTTTTTTTCTTTCTTGCTTGCCCTTCTTGAAAAAGTAGTAGCAAAACTTAAATAGTGGCAACCACAATAACAGGAGCAGGAGCATAAAGATCCCCGAAGGGACATATGCATATGGCATCTCCCCATCAAAAAACTTAACTTCACCTTTAAGCGCCATTTTAACCATTATCATCATCCGCATCGGGATTGCGTCTGCATCATATCATCATCATCATCGTCATGATCTGTATATTCAGCGAAAAATATGATGTGATGTGATATTAAAAACTGTACATGTTTTATATGAAAAACAGCTTTGCTCATCGTCATAATCATAAATGTTCAGAAAAAAATAGAATGGACGGGATTCTTTCTACCGTCTGTCTTGTTCACAATTTTTTTTAGAGAAAATACGAAAAAATAATTTTCTTGTGAAATGCAACGAGACGAGAAAATAGTTTTGCGCTGAGCGCAAAAACACATTTAACAAATCATTTTCCACAGAAAAATTAGGGATTCTGCGGAAGTTTCTTCTTTAACTCTGTCAAAATGTGATACCTGAAAGGAAAAAGGGTTTTACGAACATTTTTTTGTGTGTGAAATGCCGCGTTTTTATTTAAGGACTTGAACGGAACTGTTCTGAATAACATTTTAGTTTCATTGTTTGCTCCTATCACACTACTAGAACCGTTTGAGGTGTAAAGTGCAGTTTGCTGTTATCTGTTCAAAGGAAAGTTTTATTATTTTGCACTTATGGAAAATGCTCTAAAATTGACTACACGTCTGGGAGTGTGCGAAAAAACGGAACTTCATTTCGTCGGAGTTTGATCTATGTGAATTCCTCCAAATGATGAAAAGTGCAATGTCATGTTTTTGAAATGGAACTGGATCTACATAAATTGTATAAAGTTGACAAGTGAGCAAAAACGTAATTGACAAAAAGAGCAGGGCTTCTTCTGCAGTGCAAAGTTACCTACAAAATACTCATAACTTACTTTCCAGTTCATCCAGCTATAAAGTACGTAACGTTAATAAAGCAAGGGAAAAATTTACTTTTCCCGTCACCATCACCATCCTCCTCCTCATTTCTTCCTTTCTTCCTCCCTCTCGGTTGTTTCCCCCATTCCTCTAGATTTCCAGGGCTGAACGCAAGCTACGCCAAAAGGCTTTTTTCCTCCCTTCCATGTTCAAAGTGAGCCAAATACCAAGTTATTTCTTGTATCTTGTTTTTACCGCAGTGAAGTTTCGAAAAAATATACTCCAACTTGAATATATATCTACTACTTATGAATAACCTGTGCCAATAACAAGCATCTTTCTCCCATGCACTTGTCGTCCGCTCTTTTACTTCCTACCGAGAAAAAAGGTTGTTTGCTGTGCAGCACTTTATCCAATGTACTCTCTTCATCCCATCTCCCTCCTTTCCCTTCCCGTCTTCTTCAAATACCTCCGAGCAAAATTCTTCGCTGCATACGCAACTCAACACGATTCAGCTTCTGCTACATTCTACCCGATATAACCGGATCGACACGAATCCGCTCTTTAACAATCGGCTGAAGAGGAAGAAAAAATCCAAAAGAAAAAAACTTTCTTTTTTATTGTTCGATTGGATGGAAACTTTTTTCTTCTGTATTCTCCTCCATCCCCATGCTGAGAACAAAGACGAAGGATTTCATTTATGAAATTAAGAAATTGGAAAAATGAACAGAAAATAGGGATGACTAAAGCGGAATCCTCCTCCAGAATATAATACCAGCTTCATCGGAAACAGAGAATCTCCCGCTCCACATCCAGCATCCACCTCTGCCATATTATCCTCCGTAGTTTTCCCCACTTGCTCCAGGCATTAATAAATACAAAGGGAGTAGACCAGCAAATTTGAACTGTCCTTATAATTTCTCTGGATACGATGGGGATACATATTTGAATGAGTGCGTATCGTATCTTCCCAACTTCTCTCTAACAAGATGAGAGTTCCCACCGACATCATCATTAACCGCTGAAGAGAGCCTGACTAATGAACGTTTTCACTTCCGCCCAGTTTCCCAACTATACACTATATAACCCTTAGGGAAGATTTTCCCTCATCATCAGAGTGAAAGTAGAAAGTATTGAGTTTGACTCTGCCCCAACTTGGCTTCCATTTCCATCCTCGAATAATAACCGAAAGCTTTTTTGTCTCCTTTCGTAAAACAACGAAAAAGGGAAGAAATCCCGAGGAAACGAAATATATGGGGAAAAGTCCGGCAGGATAGAGATTGCGGTGACGCCGCCGAGTGTACAAGCCTAGCAGCAGAATACAAGAATCCAGCATAAAACTCTTCAATCCACACACAGTCATACCGTTGTGGATGTGGAGTAGTAGCGGGGAAAGGAAGCCCGATAAAGCGTTCACAGACTCCAGGTTTAAACCACGCCAGGAGCAGGAGCCAAGAGAAACACAGGGACGAATGCCTGCCCTCCATTTTCTCCAACTGAGAGGGAGACAGACACACACACTTCCGAAAATCCTCCGCTTTTTACCCTACCACACAATCACAATCTCCCCCCGAAAAAGATTTTTTTCTCCTCACTCTTTCTGGAAATGAAATACAGTGAAACAAAAATACTCTGTTCTCAGCTCACAAGGAAAAATCTATAAAGTTTCCGTTTCCATTCCTCCTCTTGCTTGTCTACGCCAAGCCTTCTTTGTCTCTTTTTGATATATAAAAAAATACAGCCCTTCCCTGCAAATCTACAGCCGTGAGGGAACCCCACTCCCCACACATACACACATGCAATGATGATGATCATGATCATATTATGAAACAGTAGTCCCCTCAATCCTCCATCATATCTTTTTTGGAGTTCCACTGAACGTCAGAGATATTTTATAATACATACATATTTTTTTATGCTCGGGACTCTTGGTCTTGGTGTCGGTGTAGCTCCGGGTTTGAGCTCATATCCGAATAACTTGCCTCCGAGAGTTTCTTTTTTCCTGTGGAGCTCTCGCTGACTTTTCCCGTTATCCCCTAAAGTGTATATGAATGAATACCGGGGCTGGGGAGAATTTTACATACTTTTCCTCCAAGCATTTACTCCCTCACTTCACCCTTCGTCTCCAGTTGTGTGATTAGATTGGTTGGACTCCGTTTTTATTTACTCTGCTGCTGGATAAGAGAGTGAAGGGAGTTTTTGTACTTTAATTTTTTTTTCCAAGGGTGGTGGCATACTGCTGCTGGTGTCCTCAAGGTTTAGGTTAGGAACGAGAGGAGAAAAGAGAGACGGAGTCTGTGCCCAAAGGAGTTTGGGCGTATTCAGTCTCTCCCGTGTTTACAAAGTCATTTCACTTTCATTTTCTTCACTCCTGATCCTTCCTCAAGAGCCGGTGGAATGAGAGTTTTTTCTTATGGAACAAAGTTGATCTATTTACATCACTATCAAGCAGCACTACCACCAGCAGGAAAATAAGTTCCGTTCTGATCAGCATCTCGTTGCCTTTTTGTGCCCAGAAGAAAGGTTGCTGCAGGGCCGAGGGAGAGAATTACCTAATGCTGATAGGCAATTAGTTTCGCAGTGGGCTAAGAAATAAGCTTAAGGTGGTTGTATCCTTAACTGTGTCTGCTTACTCCAGGACGAATTATATACTTTGAAATATCTAAATGGAAAACTGTTAATAAAAAAAGTGTGTGCTGGAACGTGCCATAAAAAATGAACAATTTATAAAAAAGAGACATTCCATCTTGACATCTTTCTTCCAAGGGGATTCATCTTTATTCGATGACCAAGCAATCCTTCGGGGAAAAACGAAGCACGTGCCAAAAAACTGAGAAAGCTGGATCGCTTTGAAAAATCCCTGTTTAATTGAACAGTGAAATTGAAGTTAAAGTGCTCCTCTTGTAATTAAACCATCACCTTAATTAAAAGGGAGATCCGAATTGAACATTTTTCAAATTGTTCATACCTTTCAATTCAATCTTCCCTGGAGAACAAAAAACCAGCCAACATTTTTTCTTTGGCCCTTCTTTCTTGAGTAACCCAGGAAGAAAGGAGAAAATCTTTAAGAAAATGCCGTATCATCATCATCATCCATCTTCGGCTCCAGCCTCATCAAGGTGTTGGCCACATGACATGTCATTCCTTGCTCTTGAGAGTACCGCGGCGGCATGGCAAGTAAGTTTTTTTTACGAGAATTGCTTTTTAACACGTTTCACCACAACGAGTTTCTTACGCTGCTTCAATGATCATGATCTTATTTGCATTTCCCATTTCATAAAAATGTATAATATCTACCTACCTATACCACAGGAAAGCTTAATATGAGCGTTCTCTGGCAGCCAGCGCAGCGCTCCGTACGCTGCCGCTTGCCACCTAATGCGCTGACTTTCTTCTTATCATCATCATCATGCAAAGTCAACATTAGAGCATCATAATATGATGCATGTTTGCGTTAGGTAGGTATACTTAAAGTGAGCCGAGGCTCAAGTCTTTACAAAAATGACAGGAGTCAAGCGATTCGCGGAATACAAATTACAACCCTTTTCGTTGAAAATATGAACCTTAAATAAATAAGTAAGAATGAACTTGTAAAGGGTTATAAAAATTCTTATTTAATTTTTCTATAGGTACATTTATTGCCACTTTTGTTGAAACGTGAAGTGTCGCGTGTGCATGTGAATTTTTTTTAAAGCGGAACTATTCATTCATTCATTTCAAACAACTCAAAAACAGTCACAAATACATGATGATTACGGTTCTAATTTGTAATCTGGTGTGTTGTTGGCTGAATACTTGATTTTTTTACAAACACTCGTTGGATCCACTCTCGGGTATTTTTTTCAGCTGGATGACTTAGCAAATTGCACAATCATCGCTTATTCTAGCGTAAAGCTTGTCATTCACCCTTCCCCGACAAATTGCTCCTTTGTTGGGGTGATCATGTAAATGTCACCTGCATTCCACATCCCCACTTAATTTTCTCTTTGTGCTGGTGACCACCATCATCACCGGTGTCAACTCTTACAACTTGAGCTATCATAAACATTTGTACAGTAACAAAATAAACCACAGCATCGCCAACTTAATTTTTAATAACACGCTCCATTTCACTTGTAAATTATAAACAGAGGAAAAAAATCAAGTTGGGTTGCTGGACCCAAATGAAACCGAAATGATCTTTGCTCTTCCTGCCCAGCACACAAGCAAAAATATTCAAAGCGGCCGACGACGACGAACAACCAACCAAATCAAACGCTCTCCCTTTGAGTTCAGTATAAATAAGTACAACCGCTTCCACTCTTTCCAGCCTTAAAACAACACTTGACAAAAGGGAAAAGGCGTGTGCCTAAATATCAACGCGTGAAAAATGGGCTCAAGCTGATATATTTCATTATTATGTAAAGTAAATGGGAATGATTGTGACTGCACCCAAGAGTAGATAATCTTTAAAAGGTCTCACGCATCCATCCCTCATACCAATACCAAACTCAACTTTAACTTTTGTTTTGATACTTTTGGTCTTTTGGGGCTGTGGATTAATTGCACTCCTTGTCGGGGTGTCGGTATCCGCACGGAACGGGCGGGCGGTGGGTCTCTGTTTAAGTTCTTAAATAATGATGATGACAATGTCACGACACCGAAGCCTTCAGAGATCCAGCCAGGTTCTTCCTAAAAGAAAAAATATATAATTGTTCTTTAACGGAGCGCACACGCAGGATTGACACAACACGATCCACTCCACTCAATTAAAATTAGTTCTGCAGTGGATTTCATCTGTCAAAACGGGAAAAGATAGACTTGGGTTGGAGTTCAGTTCATGTATTTTCCATTTAAAAGGTTTATATTTTTTGAAGGGGAAGGGTGAACCATGAACCAAACCTTGTAGCAATTTATTTTAGAGAGAGAAAGTAAGAGGAAAGAAAATATGTGCACATTTCTCTCCGTGAGAAGAGTCGGAGTAAAGGATGACGTTTCAGTCAATTTCATGGGCTGAGATTTTTTGTTTGCCCTTTCCTTCCTCTTTTTCTATCTCGGATGACTGGGGTGGTGGATGACTGGAAAGGGAAAAAGTAAGCTTGACGATGCATTTCCCTGATTGACTCACTCATATTAAATAAACTGTTTGAGGAGGGAGCAGGAAAGTCTCAAGAAGATGAAATGATGATGACTCGCTGTTTTTTTTATATACATTTTACATGGAGCATGGCTGGCTTATAAAAAAATAAACAAAATGGGGACATGAGACCGTCAAACACGAGACATGCTTTGGAATCATCCTCATCGTCAACATGATATAAAATGATATGGTGGTTATGTCATCAGACGAAAAATATCTGACACGCGTCGTGTGGTCGGACTGGTGTGGTAAAAGGTTTCACGGTCAAGTCACTTCTTCGCCTTTTGATCCCATTCAACCATGCACACGGATAAGGATGAGGTAGAGAATTTGTCAAGGATGAGATACGGAAGGGAAGGAAAAGGCAAGCCTTCACGGTTAGTGTTATTTCAAGCCAAGAAAACACTTCATCTCTGTTGAGACTAGACGCTGGGCCTGAAGTAGCAATAAAAATAGAAAGGAAATGAGTGGTGCTGCACAGATTTATCGTTGACTTGCTGGACAAATATTCATATCAAACTATTGAGATTGCGAAAAAAATAGTAACTTTTATAGCGACACAGTTTTGCATAATAAAACATCGAAAACTTTTCAGTCACAACAGCAAAGAGTATTTAACTAATTTTTATCATACTAATTTTTGAAACTTCTTCCGATTTTTACAATATTTAAAAAGTACGTTTAAGCTAATGTTGTATCCCACCAGGGACCAAGAATAAACCACCATCTATTATCCACCCGACCACTTCCAAATTTGTATAAGTACAAAACGAAGGCATCACTCAGGACTCCCCTGAAATATAGATTTGACACGCTATCATTATCTCCCGTACCAACCCCTCATTCGATCCGATCTCTTTAAATCAGATGCAAATTGGGGAAATGACACGTCTCCAATTCTTCCCATTGAAAGCCACCAAAACCACGTCCTTTCTCCACACTCGGTGATTATCTATCGTTTTTTTTACAAATCAGTTCTATATCTATCCTTCATTTTTTATCAATCTGTGCTTCCAATTCTGCTCAATAGCTCGTCGTAAAAAATCACGCATTTATTTTTCTTTATTTCTATTTCCATTCCGATTCAAAAGATAATTACAGGCCTGTTACCCCGTAAAATAATAATAACTGTGATGATCAGGATGTTGATACGTCTATTTACTTTCCAAGACAATTTTATCCCGAAAACCAATTCATCATTTGAAATAAACTCCTTTTTATCATCTGCCACCAACAACCACCAAACCTACCACCACCAGTTTTTTTACTTTTTTATATTCCATTCACCTTCCCACAATGCAACAACAAAAAATAGATAAGGAGGATGATGATGATATTAATGATGAGCCCTTCAAATTCTATGTTCGATTGTAATGGTTTTTGAATAATAAAGGAGACTATTATTACCTCGTTATTAATTTCCTCGTTATTAAAAGCTCCTTTGTAAGAATAACACATATTTTTATCTTCTTTTTTTATGAATTGGAATGGAATGGGAATCGATGAAAAGGATCCATCATTCTCATGATAATTGATAATGATACTATCGGAGTCCTCTCCTGAAAACAAGAAGTGTATTTTTAAATTTGTTAAGGAATTGAAATGGAAAGTGAAATGATGAGCCCTGGAGGAACAGCTGCGAGCTGAGGGAAAAGTCCCAACAAACCTAACTCCCAACCCAAGTCAGAAACAAATGGGAATTCAGCATGTCTCACAGTGCCCCATAAAAACCTGGCTTGCGTCTTATTTCAACAATCGAAGCAAGATTCTTCCGTGGAGAGAAAAAAACGGTGCTAGTCTCAGAGAGCAGATGACGTGATGACCCAACCTCGTAATAAAAAAAGGATGAGTGAGCTGTCACTGTCACAGTTAGCGGTATATCCTGAGCAGGAGAGAGCGAGAGTAAATAAAAATTTGTGTCTTTTCATGTCACCACACAACTCAACTCCCGAGTACAACTCTTTTTTACTATTCCTATTCATAATAAATACACAACAACAAAAGAGAGAAATAACATGTTTACCCATCTCCATTCTCAAATCCATCCAGACAGGGAGAAATATGTGTATGAAGCGTATACCGTCATATTATCATCATTTCTTTCATTATACTTTTTCATCTCTTTTCTGCTGAGACTGACAAATTAAAATCTCCAACGAATTCATTACAATTTCATACCATACACATATCATCATGAGCTCTGTTCCTCCTGCTTCTTTTTTTCTAAAAATAAAATCCATGCTACCTATCATTCTGTTCAGAGATTTTTTTATTGGATTTTCTATTTGTAGAATGGATTATTGTTATGGACTATGTGTCTTCGGCATAGTCACGGCAAGACAAACCTATTCAGCATGGAAGCAAATGGGATCAGTTTTGATCGTGATAGTAAACTCTGGCGAGATATATTTTTTTCCTTTTCGCTTCCTCCGGGGCATATTAATAATTTTCATGTGGTATGCTCTTCCCTTACATCCTTTTCCTCTGTTGTGTTGTTGAACACGAATGCAAGGCACAGCAGCGCAACAATACCGTACAATCCGAAAGCTTCTTTATAGAAAGAGTAAAGTTTTGATTATTCAATTAGAATATCTTTATCATTAACATCATACCAATCATTTGTTGTTATGCTATGCATCCACATTGCATTGGAACAAAAATGCGAATCTGTTCAACCATGAGAAGGAAAAAGACCACCTAGTTAGCTCACAATTTTTATATTCTGGAAAAATATTGAGCCAAGTAAATATTGTGAGTTGTCATTAATTTTGTTTTTCCCCAAACAAGGAATTCTCAGACATATACATGAATCCACATCACCATCGCCAGATGCGAAAATTGTATACGAAAAAAAAATGACGAGGAAACAGGTTGATTTTTGTTAGCTATTGTCAATTTTTTGTCATCTTCATCATCCTATTTGTTCAGGTCAGTGGATTTCACGTAAAATTGGAGCCACAGCATTCGTTTGCTCAATTTGTTCACGTATATTTTGTAAGAAGCTTATTATTATGATGTCTGTCCCAAAAGACATGACACTGTTTACTTATTTATTAGTGATGGAAAAATACACATCTGCTCATGTTACTTACTGTATTATGCCCCTTTCCTAAAAATTAGCAGGAGTGGAGTATAAAAAAAGATAATCCTGGGTATTGTCAAAAGAATACCAAAAAAGTGATGATGTTTGGTGGAAATCAAGGGTTTTTAAATGCCCACTTGAGCAGCATAACAACAAAAATCTGTTTGCAAACCCCAATTCATACTCACAATCAGTGTTTACTACTACCCTCCCCTTTATAAATGAGTACTGCCAGCTCTTTTTAAAAAATAATTCTCTGTTTTGCTATTTTTATTTTATTATTACCTTTTCTTTCACCATCCCTCTTTCGGCTGTCCACCTCACAAATAAATTGCTCCGTGAACGTAAATGATAATTTGTCATCATTTAGTTTTTCAGTGCTTAATTTGCTTTATTAGGACTACGGAGGGTACTTCCCTATTCATTTCTTTAAAAAAGTGCGATTTCCATTTGGACCTAGTATAATAGGCAGGGATTTCTATATGGGCATAATGATTTCCTTTCCATGTCTTTCCAGCTACATAAATAATTCCTTTCCCTCACTTGAAAAACGTTTAATCTGAAATGAAAAGTTATTAATGTCTCCATAAATCCAGTTGTTGACATCCGTAATTCATCATTTTTCTTAGCGTTAGTTATTAATATTTTTTTCTACACCTTTCAACACTACACATTAATATTGCATACCGTGTAATGTGCAGCTTTTTCGAATTTCTGGTCTTACTTCTTCTTTTTAAATTGGACAGTAAGTACCTACATGCAGACGTTTGAAATTTCCCTTTCATTTCAATAAATGGATTGGAATCACTCTTCACAATAAAAAATATTCGGGTAAGACATTATCAAATTACGATAATGATAACATTTCTACCAAAACATGCACCACCAGAGAAAAAACCTTACCTTCATGATACAATACAAAGCAATTTATCCTAATAAAAAGGGGCACACGAACCGAAAAGGTTTATCTTTTTTGCTGACATAATAATACGTATTATCATTTTCTTCTTCAGTACTTTTAAACAAATTTAATAAAATAGCTTGTTTTGTTAGATTCATCTTCTGAGTTTAGTTTAGCTTACTTAGCATTTCAACGAATTTGATTTGATGATTTCATACCTTATGATTGTACGGATACGGATCAATTTCTAGAGAAAAGGGTTTTCGATTCCATTTAATTGTGTTTAAAAACTTTGTAATAACAACATTCAGATTTCGGATTATTATTTTCCAACAAGAAGACAAGCAAGACTGCACAGGAATCAGGGAAGAAAGCTGACGTGTTTCTAGAATGTATAATTTAATTCTTTGTTATTCCAATGATCCAATCCATATTCCCTTTTAAAACTCGATACAACTTATCAAACATTACCGAATTATTTTAAAAAGGGGGAATTTGAAATGAAATGATATGATATCAAACCTTCCGTTCAAATTCGTCTGTATTTTTTTCAGAAGGTAAATAATACACTTTTTGTACCTCTACAAAGGTAGACACACGATTATAAAAAATTACAATGCATTTTCGTATCGATTACCAAAGTATTATGGAAAAAAGATCAAATGCTTTGCTGCAACACAATCCTTTCAATTTGATTAAATATCATGTTTGTAACCTTCCCATTTAAATCCACTCAAGTGGAAGAATTTAAAAAAAATCGGGGAAAGGAATAAGGAAGTTGATCGAACATGAACAGAACAAAGGCAGTGGAGAGGATAGCACAACGCCAATTTTCTAAAGCCATATCATCATCATTATTATAAAAAGCACAATGTTTATGATTTTGATATCGGATTGGTATTTTTTGGATCTATCTGGTATGGTATGGACTGTGATTGAATCGAATTGAAAATTGAATGGGAAAGATTAGAGGAATTTGATACACTGCTTATTTTAGATTATTGGATTGGATATTAAAACCCGAGAGAAGTTAAGTGGAGCGAAAAAGAAGTTTTTAAAAACAAATTGTTTCGAAACATCGTCATGTTCCACTCGTAACTTTTTACTGCCATTTTTTAACATGACAAAAGAAAAGATTTTTTCAAAGAAAAATTGCAAAGAAAGCAATAACATAGTGCATAGCAGCTCATTTCAGAGTTTCAGACTTGAGTCAGAAAGGAACAGAAAAAAAGTCCACACGTAGCCATTAAACGGAGAACTGGCTGAGATTGTATGGCAAACGTCATTAAAACCACAGAGAAATTACAAAATGACGACGACAAGGAAAAGAGAGGAAAAAAGAGAAAGAGATCATTTTCATGATGAGGATGATAATGATCACTGAAACATGCGCCACCATACCACCGTCATCATCTGTCATTATCATTCCACAGGAGAACCACTTGCTGTGCTGTCTCTGCATGTTCCTTGTTAGAATAGTGCTGATGATCTCGTTTCTTCTTCTACCGACATTTACAACACAAAACAACTCGGATCATCATAATTCAACTATAAAAAACTGCAAACTCGGCTTGTTTCTCATATGGATATGTGGTGCGGCGTGGTGGTGGCATTGTATTATGGTAAGTGCTAATGTGTCATCTTTTTTTGTCATCGTCATTATTATCATGGCATGGTAAACATTCTTCCTCATTCTCATTTTCTCGTATAATTCCCACTTGGGAAAGATAACTAAAAAAAAGAATGTCGAGCCATATCATGTCTGTCTCATACCATGTCATACCTATTTTGACTGCGGAACACGTCCACAGTAGCAGTAACATTTTTTGGGGAGAGAGAGATAAGATGGAATTAACGGAGGAATGAGGAGACAAGTCAGAAAAAGCATTTTTTTCCTGGTTCTAAATATTTAGCTGTAAAAAATGACTGAGGTATAATCATAATCATATGCATCATTTTCATGTGTTCTCCTGTTTTAACATTATTGTTTCCACTTAATTGTTATTTTACGTGAGTATTTAGCTCAGATTCTAAAACAAAGTTAAAGGAAAATATTGTAGAAGGAGAAGAAGGAGAGTAGATGGAGTGCATGGTCTGCATCTTAATTTCTTTCATCCTTTTGATGATGAATTGATGATGTTGTAAAGCTGAAGATGTATATGTGCTTATGATGCAATGCGCTGCCTCCCGTTCCCGTCTAGGGACAAAAATGGAGTGGGTGGGGATAGTAATGTAAACGGAGGTGGTTTAGATCTTTAAACAGCTTCACATAAGTAGGGGTTCTCTTCTAAGGACAGTTTTTTTCTCGGGCTTAATCACTTCGTGTTAAAAATGTGTACAAGCAGGGGTATAGAGGGATGATATACAAATCCCGTGTAAGAAGGATAATTAGTGAAGCCTTTCTCTGAATACTGATGGCGGTGAATTGGAGATTAATTGCTGTAGTTGGAAAGACTGAAACTGAGCTAGATGAACGAAAAAAAATTCTCAAAAGGATGAGAACGTTTTGATTTGTTTTGAGAAGGAGAAATGAAATAATGACGAATGAACAATTTGCTTTTGCAAACCGTACCCAGTTGAAAAAAAACGAGACAAAGTTTAACTTTCGGTATGAAATACACCGATTCACCGACAAGAGTATCACATAGTTCGGGAGAAAAAAGTTTGAGTGACAGGTTGACATGACTTTACTTAAAGCTTTTTTACCAGTGAAAGGGGATATTTATCGGGGATGAGCTTTTCCTAACCCTTCGATTAATTTTTATCTTGAGTTTCATCTTTCCTTTTCTCCAATACTTCAAAAAAACATAACGAGAGTTGTTTGGTGAACATATTTCATTCGACTGGAAGACTGATAGTGGATGATGAACACCCACAATGACTACACATTGTTAATAATAACTGATCGGAAGAGGTGATCAAAGACAAACCGCAAAAGTGGAAGTTGCCACCTTGCCATCACCTCCTCCTGTAAAAACAAACAGTTTTACTCCTCTTCCAAATAAAATCCCTCCCGATTTGTCGGGGAGTTGAACTGTTGTTAAGAAAAGAGCAAGAGACGGAGAAGATTCCACAAATCGATTATTTGTTTAGAAAGGGAGAAAATTGAGATTTATTCCGGATGAGCTGACGACTAGATTGAAAAACGTACTTGAGCAGTGTTTTAGATGGGATGACGATGTAAAGTTGGAGAATGATGATAAGTCACTGCTCTTGTGTCCTCCCAACTTGGTAAATTCATTACTATTACAAACCATTTTTTAGCTTGATTTTTCAAGAGATGTTTTTAGAAAGTGAAAGGCATGGATGAGGATCTGCTGGTGATGGTTACGGCATGCCTTGCTCAAATCAGCGTTTTTTAAGGTTACAGAACTGCCATTTTTGGAGTCTGCTTAACTCTAATCAAATCTCAGATAAAATACTTTTTTGGTGATGATGAGTGGATTTTAGCAAGCTTAACATAACTTAAGCATGAAAATTGAAATTACTCAATGGCTTGAACGATGGAAGAGATAAACTGCGAGGAAAGTCAACTCTTTACGTTTTTATGGAAGGAAAAAGGGTTATGATAAGTATTTATCCAAAGGAAAATGCTATTTTCAAGTGGTTCTCCTTCAAACTGATGAGAATTTGGGATAAAGTGATTGAATCAGATTAAGGAGAGGAGGTCGATTATGATTACGAGAGCGACTCCGTCCGTGCCGATTCCACGTTATCCATTTCCCTCCATTTATTTCGATATAAATTGTTACAAAAATCCTTAAATATTTTTTTTTTTGAAATTCCGATTGGAATAAATTGGTTCAGAATCAAATCCACAGTTACAAGCTAAATATTGGCTTGTGAACTTCGAAATGTTTGAAATACCAACATAAGCCAAGAATCCAGAGAACGGGCTCCCCATAATAATAAGCTACAACAAGAATTCCCCACGGGAGGGCTTATTAAATTCCGTCTGTACACGTTCATCCTCCCCAACGATTTCCACCCGAGAGAGACGGAGGAAAACTAAAAACCCATAAAATGAGTCAAAATAGAGCAAAAGGTTATGCATACAAGAGTTCACAGGCGGTCCTCTTCATCAGCATCCATAAGCGAAAGACAAGTGTGTTCCACCTGTACCACCAGCACCATACTCCATACCACACCGCTGCAGCAACACATTCTATACGGCAACCATACCACCACCAATTTCATCAAAACCCACAAGAGAAAAATAATAATTTTCGATAGAAGATTTTTATGCACATTTTTATTAAATAAATATCAATTCCGCCGACTGGCTGACGACTGGAATTTAAAAGAAAACATAAAACCTGGAGAGACAACCAGGACCGCCATCATCATCCTCTTCATCCAACCCAATTCAACCAAGTCACAGTCGTTTGAAAAAAAACTCTGAAAAAATCTCATCCGATTTTTTATAACTTTATATGTGCATACCTACATCCATTCGTCAGATTACTACCATTAGGAATGGAGTGATTTACAATTAAACATTTTTCCCCTCATCTCTCCCTTCACAATCACAATAGCCATAATGGGATTGCTGACTCGGAACAATACAATAGCAAATGAGTCATTTACACGTTTGTTTGGTTCCTCCATTTCCTCTTATCATCTTTTATGGTCTTCATCGACATCAAGTCGACCACCACCACGGAATCTTATCCTCATTATTATTATTTTTTACTGTTACTTACTACTGCATACAAATCTACAATTACATTGCAAACAATAATGCTCACGTTGTCTTCCTCACTTTCTGTCTGAGAGAAAGATAAAAAAAACTTTTTGACAGAGAACAATGCGGTGTGATGATGAGGAAAGAGGATGATCATTGTAAAAAATGACAACAATCGCGTGGCCACATCACAGCACATCTCTTCTTCCTCACCGTTCAACTGTGAGCTGAGAGCATCCCACCAGCACCACCACCAAAGACACATAATGCATATCTGATGCTGACGATGATCATTCCAATTGAATCGATAGAAAAAGAAAGAATCAGAATAAAGAACGTCGGCTAATTAATAGAGCGGCTTGAGTTACACCGTAACAATAATGAACGTGGAGGGAGACGAGAGGATAGATGCTCATTTCACTCACGATAATAATCATTATCAGGACAGGCAGGGAAGAATTTTTAATCACTCTCAGAGATCTTCATATCTGCATGCAGCATTTTCATAGCTCATTTCCCATTTCCATTTGCTACAATTTACTTGTCCTGTATTTTACACCCTTGTCACTGTATTAAAATGTAGGATTTTTAAATCAGATTTAATTATTGGGTAGGTATACTCAGGAGGACTCTTCATTGGTGGTAGTGTGCTGCGCTAGCTATATGGATCCGCAGAACAACAATGGCTAATCATCATCTTAAAAGAGAAAAAAAGAATATGAGCTGAGTGAATGACCAAGTAGAACAATTATTATGCTTGTATTATTTATAGGGATTTATGGGAATTGCCAAGCAAGGAGAGAAAAAGAAATTATATTTTATTTGCCAGTCCGAGTCCAGCCATGGATCATAATTAAGAGAATGGATTTTCTATGCATAGTTCTTGATCGAATCAAGCTTTGGACTATGATTTTTTCCTTTCAGGTAGACGAAATAAAAGAAAGGGAGTCAAATGGAGTTTATTATTGGGTCTGTTATGTGAGTAATATGCTTGTGTTGTTGTCAGTGCTCGATGATCTCTGTTTGTGATTGTGATCATCATTAGGCTGATCATCATCATTATTATTATTAGAATTGGGAGCCTGATGAAGCTGATGGTTATCAAAGCTGTTGAGGTAATAAAGTGAAATGAAAATATGGCAGTTCAGAAATAAAGCTAGCCAAATTCACAAAAGGGAACAAGGTGCATTCACCGGTGAAAAAGGTGTCTTTTACTTTCCTGTGTTATATCGTGTTACAGACACGCGTTAGCTTGTACGTCCAGAAAGCAGGACAAAGCAGGAGCAAATGAATACGGAGTTATGTAGTTTCAATTCTGAAATTTCTGATTGTATGAAATATTGCATGTAATATCCAGTTTCACAAAATGAGCAACGATGATTTATCATAATGCCCCATCATCTCTTTTTCTTGGATAATTATCCGCAGTCGGCCAGTTTGTGTAAAATACGCTGGTTGGATTTTCTCCTTCTGTAAATATTTGATCTTTGCTGAGCATTTTTTCCTCCCTCTTAATTACTAAAATCTGCAGCACTTTTTTGTCAAATAACGCTCATTGCCGAAATAGTTCTGCTGGAAACTGAACTATAAAAAAAGGCAGGTCTGGCTGACTTATCGAGGAATGGTGAAATGTACTTGTATAAAACTTCACTGACAACACATTGGGTAGTCCTACCCCTAATTGGATAACATTTCCGTGGGATGACAGGAAATCAAGGGGAAAATCTTTATTGGATTAATAATAGAAGCAGCATCAGCATCACAGCCGAACCAACTTAACGCACCAAGCTTGATCACAAATTATCCCAAATACGTTTACGAAAGGAATGTGAAGGCTAAGCAAAAAATATTCAACTTGACAATGTGAGTAAACCCTGATCTGGTGATGAGCTAGCTCTTTACACACGACAGCAAAAAACTACAATTTCTTTATGGTATTGTCTAGCCTTAAGGGATCTTCTTCATCAGTTCATAGTAAACTTTTCTGCAAAACAAACTACTGAAGAAGTCTGAAAACCGTGCAGTATCGCATCATACATACATCAAGCTACTATTTTTCGCTCGTGGGCATCGTGAGACTTTTCCCTCTTGGTTGTTTGCGAATTGCATTCTTCATGGAAAATACAGTCCTACTCTACTTCCTATTTTGTTCCATAAGAATGGGTTCTTGTTTACGGAGGAAGGAAGCCTAAAAAAGTCTGTTAAATTTCCTTCATCAATTTTTAATACCGCCTGCTATGCAGCTTGGCTCCTCAGTTTGTTTAAAATGTTAAACTTCTTTCTCATCTTTTCCCCGTCCCGTGATTTACCTTTTTTATTGGTAATCATCGGCACAAGCATAAATAATAAGCCCAGTCATATCAAACCAGATATTTTTTATGCTCATCATTTTCCATTATTTTTTACTGAGAGCACGACTCCTCCATCATATCATCTTCTGTAATCTTCACCTTAATCATAGATCTCCTCTCATACTCACGCACGGAAAGGTCAACTCTCCTCCGTTCCAAAGGTCAGCGTTGCACTGGCTCTTCTCTAATTTTTTTTTCGGAAGTTGATTCCGCTCAAATGCATATAGGAAGGTACACTTACACAAAACGTACCGTGTAAGCTCATTTGAAATGCATATGCCCATTAACAAAATATATACACGGCTCTTCTCAGCAAATGATTTGAAATGCATGGAAGACACACGATAAACGCGTGCTTGCCACCGCCACCACACCACCACCTCAGCCTCGGCCAATTTCTACTTAAGACGGTATTTTCTATTCCCTGTAAAGAAGAATGATGTGGATGATGATGATGATAAGGATGATCACTTACCACCATCATAATATTCCGATGATGAAGAAGTTCACAAAAAAGTAGGAGGAGTAGGTGACCATGTCATGCTGAAAAAATGTATATATTTTTTTTTGTTCAAGAGAAATTATGAAAGGTGTATTATGGTTGTGGTAATTTTTTTCTTCTGTCCTGTCCTGTTCTCGGTCGCTCTGGAGAAAACTTTGAGATTTTTATGTATGGATGGCACGTAGCCCCCATTTTTTGTCTTTTGGAGCTTACAAGTAGTTAAGTTGGAGAAAAGGAGAGTAACCATCGCCATCCTCATGTTCATCATCATGATCATCCTCTTTCATCCTCCTCAACCCTTTTTGTTTCTCTGTTCCCGAGTCTTCCCGATCCCAACTCCCAAGCCTGTTCCCTAGCTCGTAGAATTTTTTTTCGTGGGTGTGTTTGTCTACGTCTGTGAAGGAATTCTATCGAAAAAGAAATATATGGGAGAAGAGAGTTGTAGCATGCGAATATGAAATATTGGCTGGGTTTTTAGAGTGTGCTTCCCTTTTGGAGAAAAATTATAAATCATATAAAAAAACCCTAGTGAAGAGGGAGAGAGCGAGTAGAAGGAAGGAAGGAAGGAGGTGGCGGTGGTTTGTTCACTCTCTGGGTGCTCACATTCGTAGGAAGAAAAAGGATCGATAAATTTGTATTTAAGAAAAACTTCTCTTGTGTTGTCTTCTTCCCCCATTTATTCTTTTGTGGAAAATTAAGAATCACGAATTTATTATTGATCTTGATTCTCTTCTCTGTTTCTTCCCCAGACTGTTTTTTTCGTTCGGGAAAAATATATCCCGTCTCCATTTGAAAATCTTGATTAAAAAAAAGAGAGAGAGATATGGAGACAGGAAAACAGCCAGAGTTTGAGTTGGTCGATTTCTAAAAAAAAAATATATATCCTTTTCGTTTCAAAATCATAAAGTGGGCATGTCCCCCATAACATACTAATAATACACTCATCCCCATAACTTGATCATTCCCTATCAAACCTGCTGACTTCAAACATTTCAACAATACGTAGCAAAAAAAAGAATATTATTATTATTCACTCCTTTCTTCCCTTTCTGCGAATTACGCATTTAATTACTAATTTGCACTCCTTGTAATCCCACACTTTTAACCACGATTAAAGTACGATAGGATCATGATCAAACAAACATGTTTCCTCTTTACCAAGAACTCATAATACACGTTTAACACTTGTTCCCTGTCTAAACCTCGTGAAATCATCCATTTACTTATCAACATATCACATCTTTCTTTTCTTCACCCGTTCCTATTTTTCAAAGAAGAAAGGTCTCTCTCTCTTGTACCTATTATAATTGATGGCCAACAGCCGAGCTGTTGCTCTTGCCGTTACTTACTAGAAAGAAATGTTTCAAGAGTTACGATGCTCTTCTCTACGCACTCCACCCTCCTTTAAGGAAAAATATTTTGTAGCCTGGATTATTATTGCTGCTCCTGATCATTCATAAAGCATCAACATATCATCATCATTAAGATTACATACCACCATAATATCATCCACCTTTCCCCCTCATCATCAAGATCAGAAGTGAACCGAGAGACTTCACTTCAGCAAAGAGTAGGTTGGCCTGACCTGGCTTGGCCACCGTCACAATCCGTCCGATTGTCTGCCCTGACCAAAAAAAATCCAACTCTTTTTTCGCTTCCCTTTCTTCAAGAGAGAGAAAAGAAAGAGATAATTACAGAGACGCGTTCACTGGAATTTTTTGGTATAAAACTTGACTTCATTCTAAGAGGGAAGAAGGAACAGGTAACACCCTCATCTATATTCTTTTTTTCTTCTTCTCTGGAAAATTATACAGAACACGTGAGATCCCTATTGCTTTTCAGGGAGAGTGCACACTACTCATCATGAATATTACTGGGTTTATTCTCTCTCCTCTCAACCCTTTTTTTAACTGGCGCATATTAAACCTTATCACGTAATAATGATGATCATCATCACAGGATCATGTTGATCGAGTTCGGATTCTTTTTTATATTACGGAAAAGTAAGTAGTAAAAGCATCCACTCGATTTTTTCTGGTGCTCACATAAATATTTTTTTCCTTCAACCGGGTTGTTTTTATCTACCTGTTCTTTGGAATCTGTTCGATCGCAATGTGATATGAGAGGGATCCGATGGATGCTATAAAATATTTTTTTATAAAAATAAATCCGCCTACTTCTCCGTCCTCCTCAGCGTTTTGGATATAAATTTGGATCTGATTCCGATCGGATCGGATCCAAAACAAAAATTGTTGTTGATGATGATGAAGATGATTATGATTAACGTGATCAAAACAAGAATGTTCTTGGGACTAATGATGATCTTCATAAAAAATTGTTTCAGTGAAAATACATACTTTTTTTTACTGAACTCGGCAACTTCATGGCTGAATAGGCTGCTGGTATGCCACGATGATCATTATCATTGCTGCGTAAAGTACCAGTACATATATGTATAACGAATTGATAAGAATGCGGGGATAAAATAAATAAGAAGGATTTTTTTCAGGGTACAAATTATATTTACCGTTTTTAATCCAAAATGTATACAACAGCAAAAGAGTATGAGGAGGAGGAGGGCACGATGCGCTCATTTAAAAATTTTTATTTTTAAGCATGGCACGGCCAACACATAATGTATCGCTGCCTGTTTCTGTCTTTCTCTCAGCGTGAGATCATTTGAAGAAGGAGCACGTATGTTGGAGCTGGTATTAAAGCTGACATATCACGGTTTGATGAGATAATTGCGGGGGAAGGGAATTAGATCACTTTTAAAGGGAGGATTAGAAAAAGTTTTAAAATTAACTTATTTCTATACGAGCTGTTCTTTCCAAGGCAGCATGTAGTATTGTGTTAAGCAAAAGCGTACAGCGTTGTCCTGTCAGTGTCCGCGTCACAGAAAATGTGCTAACAAGAAGATAAAAAAGGTAGGGGTAGGTATGTAAATTGTCTTAACGCTTTTTTGGAGGGAATCCGTATAAAAAACATTTGGAGGTTGAGTGATGGCTTGGAATGCGCTGGGATATGTGAAGTAATTCAAATTAAATTAGATCCATTTAAGTAAAAATGAAATGTGACGTGGCTGGGACGAGATGAATAAGAAGTAGTAAAAATGGATTAATCTAATTTAAGAATGAACTTGTTCTCTCTCCGGGTTCTTCAAATGGCTTCCTTATAAATGCCGATATTTTGTATTCAAATTGTGTCCTGAAAAAATGAACTTCAATCCTTCATTTTCATAAGTAAAAAATGAATGGGGAAAGAAGGACGATATTTCCATCTTTATTATTCCTTGTGAAATGATCATGCTCATCTTCAAATATGAAACTGCACTTCCTTTCCTCCAGTTTTTATAAGCTTGAGCCACCCTCCAAACTGGAGTGGATGGAGCGGAGGTTTTTGGATTCCCCAAAAACATCTCCTCATCCCATCCACTTCCATTTCTGTATGTATATGATTTTGCCCATGGCGAAATAGCAGCCAACCAACTCGCTTTTCATAAATTGCAGACTGGAGTAGGATGGAGGAATACAAACAAAAATCGATTTCATTCATGGAAAATGAACAGAGTTTATTCCTCATCTTTGCCGTCATATTCTCCTCCTCGTCATCTCACCATCATTTTCATATGGGATTGGATGATGGAACAAAAATAGTTTCATTCTCTAAAAAAACCTTTCCCCGTCTCATTTCAATAATTTCCTTGAGCCTCTCGGCAAAAACATATTTGATGATGATTGTATTTACCAGCAGCACCGCAGTCTTTTGGCATGCATTTTTTCTCTATAATATTTCCTCATACTAGGTAGGTTCAATTCTAGCTGTAAAATTGTGACATGTAACAATGCTCATCCAGATTGAATGCTAGAAGTCCAGTTGGTGCTGGAATTAACGTATATGCCTGCTTGTAGACTGCCAAGAGGATCGCCATGATAATAGTCATCTTTGAATATGGCTTGCTCCCAGGCTGCCCATTTCTAATGAAGATAATATCCCACTCCAAGATCATTACTGGTCTTGAGTAGTTGCTCGTAATCCATATGCAGCTAGACTTATGATTAGCAAACGGTTTTAATTTTATAAATAAATGTTCCTCAGCAAAAGCTTCTGCGATTGAGTGCTCTATTTTATTGGGCCATTTTCTTGAAGAGAAAGAAAAAAAGAGGTTTTTGGTAATTTCTCGAAACAAAATTCTTCCAATTCCAAGTCTACGATAAAGTAGGGAGGCTCTTTCTCTAGGCAAGGCACAAGCCAGTAAGTACCCAAGCAAGTGCAAATCATGACATAACATTTTGTCATTCAACCTCCCCATTTCCCAACCTCTTTAGCCATTAAAGAGAAAGGGTTAAGTGGGAATATAATATCCATCCTCAGTCTCACTACCATCACCATCCCGTTATTAACTACCACTGTGACTAGCACTACCACCCCACCATAAAAACTCTATTAAACTAACTAACTGCCATTTCCCGGCCTTCCTCTTCGCCATCATCATCTAATCATATTTCCAACTTTCCCAACCACAAAAATACTATATACTTCTTTCCCCCATAAAACCAACCGTGAAAATGAAGCTCGTACTCCGCTGTCCTATGCTTATATCTCTGTCCCAAAAATTCTCATCATGTCATATTGCTTGCTTGGACTTTATTACTTACTTCTTTCTCCCATCATCCTCAATCCTATTCCTGAGTAATAAGTCCATATCGTGATGATGATGATGATGAGGATTATATTATGATTACTGCACAAAAGTCCACAGCCATAACCATATCCTCATATTAACAGGAGGGACTGGATTTTCATGCATAATTTTGCTCGGGGCGACAGGAGTCCCACCACCACCAACCAAACATCATCAGTATCACATCACCATCAAAAACTCCCTTTATATTCCTCATCTCTGATGATGATGACTATGACGATGAAACGAATTTAACAGTGAGTGAGTAGTAGTGAGCACAGTGAGTTGTATGAACGGAGGCAAGAAGCAATGTTTGCCCTTACAGGCATTATATCATCATCGTCCCTCTCCTCATCATCACAAAATGATTGTCGGCTCTCTGTTATTGTTATTATTACCGAAGAAAAAGACGAAATGCATCATCCCTATCACATATCATTTCATATCAAATCATAGAGGAAGGAAAGAATCCGTTTTCGCAAAAAAAATATGTGAGTATTGAGCATCATGGTTAGCTGGTCTTCTTCGTTATAATAGAAAAAGATAATGAAATGTACATATAAATGTCTTCCTTTTTTTCTCATCCTCTCCGAGGAAGGACGAGCAGTCTGCCGGACTTTGAATGAATGAGTGAAGGAAATCAACATCAACCTGATTCTAATGAAATATGCAAGATAAGCATTTATGCATACAAATTAGGCCTATAAGAGTACTGATATGAAAGGGATGTATAAAAATACCTACCTAAATACTTATCATCATCATTTCAAAATTATCTCCAGTTATGGCAGCTTTTCATATTAAAATTTTAATACTGCTTTAAATGCAGTATATAAAAATGTAATAACAAAAAGGGTTAAGTAAAATTAGCCTTGAACCAACATATTTTCCTCTTGTAAGTAATAAAATGATTTAATGGAGAGCAGTATATTTTCTGGGGGAAAGGAGAGGAGGAACAAGGAGTAGTAGTAAAAAAAGTCATTCATCATGATTATCAGTTTCATATACATTTTCATCCGATTTCAGTTTAATTTCTCCCAAAAGGACGATAAAAAAGAGACTAGTCTTGTGTGATCATCCTCAGATTTTTTATTTCCCGATGCATATATTTCATATATCAATTCATATCACATCCCAAAAAGCCATAATATAAAACGATTTTTTCCATGAACTGCGCTATATTCGTTTAAAAAAAAAACGATCCCATTCAGCATTATTAACAAAATAAAAGATCCAAAAGCAACCGGCCCGACAGCTTGTCTAGCAAGTTTACCAGCCAGGAGCATTTTATCTTTTCTCCAACGAAAGAAATTAGGCGATACACATAAAAAGCCTTATTGATGTGTATATTAAATAGCTAGCGTTATACCAAGTTGCATTTTTCTTCCCATTTTTTTTGTATTTTAGAGAGATGAGATGATGAACTGTAGGGAAAACAAAAACCGCCGAATATTTATCCAGTTTTATATGAGAGCTTCTTTTATTGCGAAGGAACAAGTTATTTTTTAAGCCCGGCCAGCGATCCATCCAATAATGCATTGTTTTCTCCACACGGTAAAGGACGAATGTTAAAATATGTACATAAATAAAATCCTTCCTTATATTAAAAATCCTCCGGTACTACAAATACATCCAATGTATGTGTAGAGTTGAATGAAAGTATATTTTTGCTACTTCCATCCCAACTTTCCATTCCATTCCAACTTATCCTAATAATAAACCACATTGCATTTTTTACGCCACTACTTACTGCTCCTGGCAGATACTGCACACGGCAATAGCAATAAAGCCCGTTTTTGTTCAGCCAGAGCTAGAGTAGAGTTCTCTCTTCTGCCTGTTCTGTTTGCGTTAGCTTCAGAGAGGAGAACGACGAACTGGTACGACTGTTTGTAGGAGAGGAGGTGGCCAACATTCCTCATTGGCCTTAGGCACACTCCGCTTCGGCTTACTGAGCTAAGGGAAAGGCGGAGAATTGGGAGAGACAAGAGAGGGAAGAGGTATAGCTGCAGCAGCCAGAATAATGTATGTGCTCCTTCGAGTAAGGTATAAAACGCACAAGAGCTTTCGAGAGAGAAACGACAGAAAAAATAGCGAAAGAGAGCTCCGTCCTAGTATTGATTAGGAAGGAATGGAATGGATGGTGGCACTGGTGGTGATGATGATGATGATGCTGCTGCTGTTGATGCTCGCACAGTTTGTAGTTATTGGACCGGTCGGCAAAAAAAAAACTAAACATGATCTGATGATCGCTAAGATGATGGTGATCATTTTGGATCATGTATATCAATAATAAGCGGGTAGTGAACGGATCGATTGGGATCACCGCGATGATAATGATAATTTAGGGGAAATTGTACACTGCACCAATAGCATTTTAGTTTTTCGCGAGAAACATTTATTTTTATTTCGTTCTTTAGTCCTGCTATAATCATTATTATT
>JAQGAI010000103.1:0-27755 GCA_034696905.1 Lepidocyrtus violaceus | reverse complement strand
CAAGACAAACGTGGTCTTCTTAGTGACAAAAAAGTCACACCCAATTCATTTAGTCGTTTTTTGAATATACGTAATTTATGCTAGAATTGATACCGTGACTTTCCGACCACGCTCTATAAGTATAAGCCCTTTGCAGTTTGACTTTCCCATCTTTTATATGAGTAGTAATTTCTGTATACTTGGACTTTTAGGATATGAGTCCAATCTGTTCACATATTAGCATGTTAGTGATATACCCATGCTTGCTACATGCACCAACCTACTTCAGCCAACTTTAACGAAATGCTGACTGGCGACAGAAGAATAGAGGAAATATGTACTCAAATCAAATGACAACAATGCAAAGGTCAAAGACTGCAAAGCAGCTAAAAACCACGAGAGGAGACGTGATCGAGACAGTGACAGTAGGAATTTCACCTTTCGTTGGGTTTTGAAGTTTTGGTCGGCAGCTGTTCAAAAAATCATTAAAAATGCCATTTCATGAATTTCAGATGGTTTGATGAAACGACTAATTTCCCAGCGTTTTAGGCGTGACAACGTATTTTCCCCAAACAATAAAAAACGCATGGACAGCTCCCAGCGTTTGAATATCCTTTGTCTGGCCACTGGTCACCCGCCTACCTACTCATCCATGAGATGGGATAGACAGACTGGCGTATGCAAAAAAGAACAAACAAATCAAAAAAGGAATACATATTATGACTGTAGCTGTGTGGACCAAAAACCGTATTTTTGTTGTAATGCTGGACCTCAAATGAGTCATTTGAAATTATGCAGCTGAATGCTACTTTTTAATTAAATGCGCTAGTCAGACGATACATCATTCAAAACTGTTTTGCGTCAATTGATGGTGGAAAAGAGTTTACAAAAAGCAAGTGAAGTGGAAAAATTATATTTTCCAAGTTTTTCCTTTCAAATGCTTTCACAGTCGCAATCCTATACAAATAGAAGCATAGGCAGCACAGCAGCTTGCCTAATTTCACTTTGAGCTTGTTCCCTTCCCTCATCAATTCCAATTCATTTTATTTTAAGCCAGATTCTGACAAACAAAATCCCGGAAAACTATTGTTTGCCCAACTATTCCTATGTAGCTAACTTTTAATCAGGGACCTTATTAAAATTAAGGAGTAATTGGGGTAGTAAGCAAAAAGCAAAACAATCTTATTACGACATACCAACGTATACGAATGCTAAGCAAATGGTGGAGATGTCACGTTGGTAAAGTTTGCCATGTGGTGGTTAAAACTTACGTCAGGAGTCATCCTACAAAAGAACTCAGAAGAACAATGCGTTTATTTTGTGAAAGGCTGGGGGAAAGTAAAATTATATGTTGACTTGCTTTTAAACTTTCATTTAATTTTACTGACTTTCTTTCGATGGACTAAAAGGAAAAATACGTATGGCGAACATTGAGATTTATACAATCCTCCAGACTAAAATAATTCAAGATATTTGAATTCGGATTGCTATTGTGAGTACATAATAAATTTTTGACTTTATTCTTTAGTTTTTAAACAATGAGAGCTGGCTTCCATCACAGTACAACAGACTATCAGACACCCATCCATGCATTGCTTAAGAAAATTTTTACATATTACGTTTCGAAAACTTACTATTTTCCGCATGAAGGATCACAAAACTAATCTGTCGATTTGCTGATTTCTTGAACTAACCGTTAAAGAAAGAAAGTGTCAAAAATCTTTATAATGCTTTGTCGGAAAATACTTCTGAATAGCATTGATACATAGAATTCTTCTAGCATTCGTTTTATTAATCCCATCTTTTTGTGAGAAGATTCCTCTATTAGACGTAGACACCGGGAAAGTAGTCAGGCAGCTAATTTAAACGAACACATTTCCAGACCTAAAACTTTGCGGCTTTCAGTCTGGAAAACTTGTAGCAAGTTTCCACTGAAAGGATAATAAGGATTTCTCCTAATATTCCTATCTAATTTTTATACGGACTACTTTTTTATTTACTCGATGATACAAGTTTGTTTCGATTTGATAACAATGATGAGATTACCATTCCACGGTGGCATTTTTGTATAGAAGTGTGTATGATTTTTTTTACCCAGAACATTTGTTTGCGGGGGGAAAACAAATCCGGGGCTCTGTATGTAGTACTTCAGCAGGAAGGTCAAGTCAAAGTCAAATTTTTTGAAAAGTGTTGACAGACTCTGCAATATGCAGCGTACAGTTTCCATACAATTCACTCATTTGATCAAACACACAAAACATTGGAGGGAAAGTTCAGCCCCTGCCACGAGTTGTTTACCAATGGTCAAACTGACAAGACGGTCACTTCTGCCCGGTTATCCAAAAAATTGAAAAGTTGGAGATGGAAATGCATCAAGCCTGATTTAATTTTGTCTAATGGATTTTGATTTTATTATCAAAGAGACTGCGAAAAACTGAACAATTTTAATATTTATGTACATACTTTTCGTCCAGCAGTGTCCACTTCATTTCATGTCATGAAGCTAATCCATTAGTTGTAGTTTGATGGAAAAGGGCAAAGCTACCCCATGATGCTTTATTGACCAAACTGTCTAAAGAAAGAGGTACTTATATCGCCGTTCTACCGCTATCGTGTAAAGTGAAAAATCAACTTTCTTTTGTTGACATACAAAACCTGGAGTACACACACTCAAGGATTATCTGTCAAATCATGACTCGACTCATGAGAAACAAAAGTTATAAATTGTCGACATGAGTTTGATTTATCCCTATTTTGTCTCAACTTCCCAGCTATTCCCGGACGAGAGCACAAAGCCATGATATGCTTTCGTATTATTAAAGTCACAGCTCAGAAAACTCCCAGTACAACTCGGTCAGGAAAAATTGACTAAAAAGTCAACATTTTCCAAAAGCCCACGCCTTAAAAATGGAGTGACATCGGGATTTTTGGGGTTAGCCACTGACATATTTATAGTCACATTCTCTCGGTAAGTTTTAAAGATACCTAAAAGCTTGGCCTGGCCCACAAGCCTACCTACACCACTTGCATAGGTAGTTAGGCAGTATGACAGCCAAGAGGGAAACCTCCTCATAATCGTATCATTTCAAAAGACTCCACTTTCCTCACAAATGCTTTCCAGCCAAAAGTGAATTTTTAAAGCTTCCCTTGTCACATTTTTCTCTACATCAGGGAACAAGCAGGAGGAAAGCGGGAACATGTAGGCTTTAATGCGAGACCTGATATGGCAAAAGATAACAGAATAAAAAGGAGGAAGTGGAGAAAGTTTAATATTGCTCACATAACTTCCCAAAAGTGATACACAGAGGAATGTGTTATTGCTTGTATAATGCGAAAAAATATGTGTAAAATAATGCCCCACAGCCGCCACCATCCTCATTATTATCATTATCATTATTACTTTCACACCGGGAAACAGGATGGAATACCGAAAAAAAACAGGCAGCGTGCTATGACAGGGTAGACACAAGATACTGAAGTGATTATGAAAGCTACATTTAAAAAACATTATCATGACAATCACGTTTGTTCGGTGTGTCTCACATCAGGATGCGGAAGAGGAAGAAATGAAGTATTTTTCCACATGAGAAACACAACGTTATCCTTTTCCCGTTTTATTACGTCCATCCTGGATAACCTTATTGCGGAGGAGAAATTATTATATTTGTTTTTTACTCATGTTTTGATCGATCCATTCCGCTGGAGCAAATGTGGCTGAAAAGGTGATAGATAAAGCGATGCACGGTGCACGGGAGAAACGTCATATCTTTCATGAGGAAGTCTAGTTTCTAGTATATTTGATATGATACTGACTCCCATGTGAAAGGTATCACTGAAGGCTGGCACCATCCTGTTAGTCCTTCCGAAAAAAGATTTTGGGCTCAGTCATGCATCCAAAACTGTTGCGAGGAGAATGACTAAACAGGGAAAAAATCCCTACACCCATGACTTATATGGAGTGGTATGATCATCAAATGACGATCTCAGTCCGGTTGTTAGTGGATGTGAGTCCCCCTCAGAATATGAATCTAGCCTTATTAACACACTGGAGTAGAAATTAGGTCTGATCGTGAGTTCTCATATAATGTAATTAGTCGAGGTGTGGGTAATTCGCGAAATTAATGTGATCGCTGGTATCTCTACATAGTCAATAGTAATATAGCTCCGGGACTAGCAGGAAAGGATTTCGTTTGACTGAAATACATAATACAAAATCCGGTTTTTGTTATGCGAACCTTGTCTAGATAATTATTTTGCTTTTGCAAAATTCTATCACAATTTCGTCCGGAGAAGTAAAGGGAAGGTAAATGGGAACAATTGGTAAATGAGTAAAACAGCAGCCTATACCTACGCTACCCCCAATCAAGCTCAGGGCATTTCCCAATTTTCAATTCCAGATAAAATTTATTTAAACTAATGAGAATGGGATTAGTATTGGTGTGAAGGTAAGGGTGGTCGGCAGTTTCCTTCCTTCCCGGCTAAACCTAGCTTTGGTAGAGCTATAGAAAATGGCTTTGTAGGACATAAACAAGTCGACCTGGATAGAAGAGTTGTAAAAGCTGACATGCTAAGTTAAAGCCTCCGAAACCTCAAATTATACTGATGACTAAGAATGTCAGAAGAAGGCGTATACGAGTATACCAGGAAAATCTTTCCTCACGTTTCATAAAACTTACTTTTGTAGGGACATTCATAGTTAGGCACGTAGATATTTTCCCAGCGTAATAATAACAACCTTTACCCAGAGCTTATCTTTATTGCTCGCCGCATTTCCTAACAAAATTCCTTCCAGTGTTATTGTAAGAATGCTTTGAGTTCTCTGGGACTACTGGCTTCCACTCTGGTCTCGGCTCTTTTGGTTTTGTAGAGTGATAGCCCCGGGTGTTTTTACCCTTATTAAAGGCTTTTAATTCCCTGCTCGATCCTCCTGGTACGGAAGTCCTTCCACTGGCCCTATTCTACCTGAGAATGAAACGGAAAAAGTGAAGAAAAAGGGAAAGCTAGACCAGCAGCGGCTGAAGTTGTTATACATGGGGCTTACGGAGGCGCATGCACGTGATGTACCTATGTAGGTATACAGAGGGGAAATATTTTTTTTCATAAGTATTTTCCTTTGATGATTATTACGTTATGTTTTTGCAGTGTGGAAGTGAACTACGCGTTTATTTCAGCTTTCATCTTCAGTCTTGTACTTTACAAAATGCCAGGGTCCAGCACTTACTAATAGCAGTAGCCATACAAAATTGTATTTAACTTTACAAGACTTATTTTACTCGTGAAGGTAATCTTAAGGCTTAATTCATTAAATGACATTGTCTTCATATTTCTGTATTGCCCAATTTCGTTTTTCTCATGTATCAGAAATATCTCAAAGAAGGTTTTTATTCCAACATATGGTTTTCCAACAAAAAAGACAAACGCGAGCCTACCATATACCTTATATGATGACAACATTCTTTCCTTTCTTTACTACTGCTTTGCGCAAAAAGAAAAATATTTTTTGCCATCTACAGAGAAAAGAGGGGTGTATGCCTCTTTTTGCTCCGAGCATTTTTGGCATTTAAAGCTTCAAGTAAATCTTACTTTATTGAATCTTTACTGTCATCTTTTATGTCGGGATTTATGATTCAGTATCTCGGCCATAAACGGGAAGAAATCGTATATTTAATATACTAGCGTGCTGCGATTTCGCCTACAAAGAAAAAGTAGCAAAACCAGATGGCCCAATCTGTATAGAAACGCTGTTCTATAAATGGCAATAGCATTAGTCAGAGTGACTGCTGCCCTGTATAAATCAATACGATTGATTGGATACTTATGATAAATCGTAATAAAATCGGAGTTATGTTATCAAATGTAAAAGTACCTGTTAATGTAGACACAAGTCTTGCACAGCATCAGGTACCATAAATCCATGAATTTCTCCTTGGCCAAGGAATTGTACACGAGCATTCCTCTGTAGGGTAGCCAGAGAATGGCAAAGATGACCACGACCATCACAAGCATCTTGACAACCTGAAATTAAAAAAGAAACATTTTTGGCAACAAATTATTTTGCATGTAAAAATTGCTGGCATCCCTGCAGGAGTTTTTCCGACACTCGTTCCTTTTTTAAATTCACAGATGCTATTAATTGAAATGTGCGACAGTCTGAGCCCAATGCATTCAATAATTTAGATAAAGCCTTTGTAATGGTATTAGTAGGACTGGAGACAATGACGGCATATAGGATTTAGGAGGCATGAGTCCTTTTTATGTGAGCCCTCCCATGATCTTCAGAGAATAAAAGTGTCAGGGTGCTTTTAGCCAGATGAATATTTTATATTTTTGCTATAAAACTATAAATAGCGGGAGAAAGTTGGGGCTCCAAGAAAACGGCTGAAATAGCTTAGAAGTCAACGCTCTGCGTTTTTGAGTCATTTCTCTTGGGCTTCCTGTATCATTTGAACACAACTTGTTTCTTGTGCACCAGCCATGAAAACCCTTTCTCCAGGCTCCAACTGTCGCGAAACTACAAAAATGAAAAGAAATGATAATCTGGCGTTTCTTGGCTGTTGACAGTGGCATACACAAAAACAAGACAAAAGCATATTATTTATGCATGTGAATTTGCAAATGATGAAATGACTGGAGAGCTAACGGCACGCGTTAGTTTACACCAGCATGCTCCCACGACATTGCATTTCCAGCCCAGTAAAGCCACGCGCCTATTTTTTCTGCAACGAATTATTATATTGAATCTGAGAAGATTACTGAAATCGCTTGAGTAATTATATAGTATTCACCTTCCAGGATTAGGAACTATCAACGGTTAAACAACCTTTTGTGAACTTTGTATGTATCCATCCAACCGCCCACGGTCCGGTTTCACTTTCATTTGTGTGTTTTACAAATTTCGAATGAACTTTTTCCATTATCCTGGAATTAAATTACCAATATTCTTTTATAACTAACGATGATTTCGCAATCGCATTAAATTATTTCTTACCCTCATGCCATTTTCAAGAAGACATTCCACACAGAAGATTAATAACAATGTGTATTAAATTAGTTTCCGTTACAATTAAACTGATTCTATTATCCCTTCCAAAACATTTTTAATTGAAGTTTAAATTACTTGTCTTCCAGAGAAATGACAAGACTTTCTCCAAGAAGTCAAGGGCACGTCATCATGACTCAGCGAGTTGGAAGTATGTATTGTGTTTTGCAGAGCAGCGTCTGTGGTTTTGTTCACTGGGAATGTAACACGATTTTCATACTTGGTTGCATAAAACAGGAAAGTTTTTTTTTTTGGATTTTATATCATCCGGATTTACCTACATCTTACTAAAGAGCTGAGGTGGATTAATTGATGCAAATAAAATTCCATCAAGGTATTCGGTTGATTTCTAATTTCTAATTGAAGATTTGACCTTGGAAATATATTTAATGAACCAAGCCTGGATTCACACTCCGCTAGCCATTGTTTTGTGTGAAGCGGAGGCTTTTCATTCATAACACATTTAGCTTAAATCAGTCAAGATAAGTTTAGTCGACAAGTTGACGAATCACATTGCATGTTCTGAGAAGATTTGTAAGCTTACACTTTCTGTAATAAGCTGCGCGTGAAGATGTGTTCTTGTAATTGCTCACAATTTGTAAGAAGAGTGGCCAACTTTTAAAAAACATTTTTTCTTCCATGAAATGAAAATTTCAAAACCTTCGGAATGCAAAAACATCTGCTGCTCTATCCAGTTTTCTCAACTTAACTTTCCCATTAAAATTTTCCGACTTTAAATACGAAAAAGTTAAATCAAGCGTGGTTCCCTTCTCCAAATATACTATTTCACTGTTTATAAAGAAAATGCAAAAGGGCATCAAATGTCCTACTTCTTCAAGGTGCGCCCACATATCCATACGTCATGCTCTACTGAACATCCATACTTGTACAAATCCCCCCTTTCCTGAAAACTAAGATCAGAAAGTTTTTCCTTCCTTTAAGTAGTTTCTGGTTTCCTATCCCATAACTAGATAGAATGTTTTGATATCAAATTGTGATAATATCATATCATATTACCCAAGATGGAATCAAGATATGCTTTTTGGGTTTTCCCGACTAACGCCGGAGAAAGAGGATGAGACTCTTCTGAAACTTCATTTTTGCTTTTCATTAAAACAAGTTAGAAGGAGAAGAAGAAAGTTCCTCCTTCTTCCAAGCGGAAAGGACATTTCAGTGGCCCATGAACAGGAGTAAACTTTCTTCGAAGAAAGTTCTCATTCTTATTCCCAATTTTCCGCTATTTGCAGATCCAGAAAGCATATTACATGGGAGTATGGATAAGATTGTTATGATGATCATTTTTGCAAAACAAAATCTACATTCCATCTTGACAGCTAGTTTTCTTTGTGAATCTGACCACTTGCTTATGATTACATGAATGAAGTGATCTCCAAGCTAGAGATCTTCAGTCCAACAATCTATGTAGCATTGATCAGGAGACCTTGACTTCCCTCAATTGCTTTTGATGGCTCGAATGCATTAAGCCATGAGTAAATATTTGTCTAGACCTCATCATCTACTTTAGCGTAATACGACGATTACATGATTATCATCTCCAGAAATTAGAAAGAAAGGGGATAGGAAAAGTTAATAAAGTTACGAGTAGTTTCGTGCTTTTCTTGGGAAAAATATTATTTTAGGCAGCTTAATAAAAACTAGGTCTTGGCTAGGCAAACATAAAAAAACAAAATAACAAAAACAACGATCCAAAAAAATCCAGAATATGCTCCCCGCTATTGGAACATTAACTTAACCGGTTGGATTCGAATCCTCTCGCCTAAGACCACTTATCCCCATAACATAACACTACACGGTGCTGGCATCTTAATCAGAATAATTTTCATGAATGGGATAACTACGGTAAAGTTTGTTTGTGTAAGGAGGGCCCTACTTGTTTTTGTTTTATTTTCGGACCTCGAGTGGAACCGATGGGGAAAAAGTTAAGTTATTTGGTTCAGAATGGATAAAGAAGACATGGCTATAGCTAGAGTAAAAAAAGGTGGCTATGATCTTAAATATTTCTTCTGTGCATTGTCTTATCATCACTTACGGAAGTACAAGGGAAATGAGAAGAGAAAGTAAATGGAAATGGCAGGAGACCTTCCAGGCAAGAAATGGGAGGTTTCCAATTGCATATGTTGGCTATCAAATAGTATGTGCCTGAAGTAGAGGTTCCCCTAAACTCTGGATTAGATAAACGAATTATAAAGTGCATTAAGAACGATAGGGACCCATTCTATCAGTATGATAAAGGTTAAGGAGGAAACTTTTTCCTAAGAATTAAGTACCGTGAAATTTTATAAGTGTTTGGAGACCCCTCTTGACATTTCTAAATGTCCACAAAATGCGGTTTAGTCAATGTATTTAGGTAGGGTTGAGTCTAAATAAAAAAGGATTTGTTTTTGGGAAAAAACGCCTACCTCTATGAAAATGACAGACCAGTGTTTTAAAAAGTGGGTAGGAAAAAAGCACACATTTTTATGGAGACATACTACTACTCCCATCGCATACTAACTCCTTTTTTAGCGTAAAAAGAAAGTTCACCCAATCACTTCTCATAGATGGGTATTTATGGGAGTCCTTATAAAGCGGACTGCTGAAGGGTGGAAACCCTCCCGACAGCTTTTGCAATTATTGTCTCAGTGAAGAGAAATAAAATTTATTATTGTGACAATATTGCACGCTTGCTCTCTCCAAAAAGTAGCCAGAAGTGAAGTATTTTTTTGCAACAGCACTGACCTTATATGTATCTGTATTTTCTCTTGCCTTGTCGTAGGACGATCCCACAATAATAAAGCCACTTTCACTGTACCCATATTTTAAATTCACCACGTTCGACCTGAGTAACCATCCAGGCTATCATCAACATTACGGGTAAAAAAAGACAGCGGAAGATAAGAATTTATTTCACGTGTCCTCTTTTTAGGGCCCACAGCGGATATGTGGATCTTGTAAAAATACTCACATATGTTGGAACTTTGTGTATGCATTAGTTCTCTAGACAAAAATCAGATTTTCCAACAATAACATCAACATCCCTTTTATTTCTTGATCCTCTCGAGGAAAGTGAGGATGTAAGTGGAATGGAAGAAAAGAGGCCGAGACCGTCAAGCTTCAAAGGAAAAATTGTGACGAGAAATAACATGCGTAGTTTGCATTGAATGTTTGCAATATTTTCTACTTTAGAAAAGCAGGAATTTTTAAAGCCATTTAGCCGTTTTACACATAAACTTCATTTCATTTAGAATTTATCAATCATCTAAGGAATTGGTTCTAGGTGTTCCCCAACTCCTCGTTTTCGTAAAATCACTACTACATTTGATTGACTCGTGGCATTTTCGGCTGAACCAAAAATTACAATTCTGTCTGCAATGTATGAAAGCTTTTCCAAAACACAAACCAAACTTCATTTCAGACGTTCGACTACCTTTTATTTTCTCGCCAGTTCAAAAGCCACAACATGACCCATTATATTTCGAAATTGATTCCTGAGGAATGCAACATTATTTTATCATCAATGGTTAGCGGAGCTGGATGTCTGATATCTTTGGTTTCTTGACCGATCGCTACAGTTTTCATTCTGTCCTAAATAGCATTTTTCAAATACCTACGAACATCTTAAGAACTACAGATAGTCAGCACAGTTGAGTACCCAGGTACGTCAGAGAAACCATGAACATGAAATGATTTATAAGAATGAAACGAAATGAAGGTCTAATTCAATCATCCATAGTACATAATTGATGTCAGATGTTTCCCACGTGTCTGTCCTTCATCTCCCCCAGCATTGTTTATTTTATGATATTTATAAAGAAGAAAGCAGACAATATGCTTTCTTAATGGGGTAGCAATCACAATCCTGTTGAATAGCTGGTCACACACATGACACAAAAACTTCGCTGAATCAGCAGGAGCATAATCCAAGCCATTTTCGATGAAGCCATTCTCATATTTTATTTATGTGCATCTTTTGTCTCCCCAAATGAAAACCAGTTTGGGAAAGGAAGATTTGTGTTAGAAATCTCAGGTTCCCCAGAGGCGGCCAGAATACAACCTCGCTACTTTCCTTTTGGAGAAAGTCAGACCAAACATGAAAACTCTACACGTTCCATGTTGGAATGGTAAGTGTAAGTGTAACCGTGTGTCACATTCTCATTTTTCAAGCCTTAGAATAAATAACTGTTAAATGAGCCGTGCTCTACGGAAAACACAAATAGTGCATTATTGCCCTAGTCCGTAAATGCTCACGTATTCATATGTTGCGTTGTTGCTGTTACTGACTGGGAGTCTTTTCCCTGTAAAATTCATGCTAATATATGATAAATTAATACAAAACAAATGTTACGTCCATTTTCATTGTGGAGATTAATTATGTAGCAAAACAGCGACCCCGCAGTACCATCAGTCTATGTTTTATAGCAGAAGAGCTTTGTTTCATTATTCAGGCAAGGAGTAGGATTAAGGAATCTGTTTTTGAAAAAAAAACAGCTTCTTTTCTGCAATAAAAATGGCGGTAGGAGTCTTTAGGAGAAATGAGCTGGAGTAAATAGAATTATAAATTTTCCCTTTTTATGGAACAGAAAAGGTCACAGTTTTTTATGGACTATGTTCGAAGCGTTGGATCGTTTTACCAAAAAAACTTTCTTTTGGTCTGGTGCATGTATTGTCTGATATGAATTTGAGCTGGTGTTCATAAAAATATGAATTATGTCTCTCAATATACATGACCTTGCATAAGTGATGGGATGGTACATGGGATGAAGGGGATCATATCATATTCATATCATTTGCCGACCATGCATGTAAGAAATTTTATGGCCAATCAAAACTGTCTCCATAAAACGGACTTTTGTTTCAATATGCTGCGCATATTCATTAAAGATTTTGTGAGAGCAAAGTATCAAAAAAGACTGAAAACGTATTGAGGGTACTGCAGCTGAAAAATTTTTTTTTGGGATCTCCCACCTCACCGAATGCAATATATGCATGATTATGCGAAAAATGCGAAAATGTTTCATGAATGCCCCATTTCACCCAGAAAATTGTAAATTGAGCAAAGTAAATTGGGCAACAATTTCCGACCGCCGCTGTTTCTCCAATCATTCCGAACGAATGAGAATTTTATGGAGGTTTTGGGAACGGATGTTGAAAAGGATTTTTCCAGAAAATGTTGTTTAATTTTCCAAGCATTTTATTGCTTTGGGGGAATGAGGTTTTATAACAAAAAGTTTGGTTTTCTATCACGTTTCTTCTTCTTCATCTTCCTTATAATCCAATCCCAAATTATCGGCACGTTAGCCTTTTCCTTTTCGATTGGAAAAAGTTTGGACCTGGTCTTGATTCCCTTTTTTGTTGACTTGTCTAAACGCATTTCAGTGTAAAGGGATGTGGGAGACGAAATTGGGAAAAAGTGCAAACAAAGGTTGCGGAATCAACTTTTTTTGTTATGATAGGATTTCGAATTTCCTATCTCTTGTTGTTTCTCCGTTGGAAGTAAGTCAAGTGAAAGGGAAAAGTAACTAGTTTCTCTTTCCTTTCACCGATCCCTTTTAAATTACCGTTTTTAAGCTTGTTTCCTCCTCCTCTAACAAACCGAAACTGCGGTGTCGGTTCTTTTTGTTGAATTCCCTGTTCAAATTGTGGAGAGAAAACCGAAGTCTGTAATAACATTTTAATTGCAATTTGAAATTCCTGGAAACACATTTTTCTCTGACAAAATGATCAAAGCTTTTCTCTTCCGACAGTAATAGTTCAGATATAGCACAGGTTGATTGCTTGTCCTGTAAATTAGTCGACTCAAGTTCATCAGTTGCATTTTCCCAATAAATGGCAATTTTATAGCTTACCCATATGAAGAGGCAGCCAAAAATAAATTAAGATGAAAGCAAAATACCGGATGAGATCTTTTCCCACGCACAGGATTTCCAGGAATCAAACATTTTGCACCAGGAAATATATGCTTTACCGAAGCCATCTAAAATTGCTTACTTACGAAAAGATTACTTATAAATAGGGTAGTAAGAACACGATAACGACTATACTTATGCGAACCAATTACGGTACGAAAGATGTGATACAAAAACCCCAAAGCTGTAAAGCAAATCTACGATGGACTCGCGATCAGACGCTTCTTAGCCCAAGCAGATCACCTGCTGTCGCCCACACGCCTGAAGTTTTTTTTATCCTTGGAGGGAATTGGTACGTGCTGTTGGCTACGTATGCATTAAAGGAAATCAAGCAGGGAAGAAGATCAATCATCACGACTGGATCACCTCTGCAGTCAAGAAAGAAGCTCTATTCAAGCTGAGATTAAATATAATTTTATTACTTCGTTTACTTTCCCCTAAGGGATGTGGTGAAAATAACCAGCAAAGTCAAATCTAACCAAGCAAACAACCCTTCCGTAATTTTACAGATGAGCAGAGATACATACTAGTAGACTTCGCTAGAGAGAAGCTCAAAAGGAGCTGTCCTTGAAGTTTCCTTCTGTGAAGGGGAATATTGAAAATATTTGAGTCTTTTGGGGAGTTGCAACAACCCAGCTACTCCAAATAAAAAGGATATTTGATAAATAGAACATAGAATAGGCCAGACACAAGGTTATCCTTTCCCACGTTGTTACCGATTGGTGTTGTAGTAGCGATCAAATTAGATCCTTTCTAATAAAGTCTGTTCGCCGTCGTTACGAGTAAGATGAGTGGATTCGTCCGAGTGAAAGGTGGCGTCAAAGAGTTATATCCTCAGTATTTATTTAGATTAATTCCTCATCATGTCCACAGTCAGTCATGAAGGAATTGAGGTACACATAAACTGGGTAAACAGATAGTTAAATATGCTTAATAAGATGGAAGTGATAATATGCGGCTCACGTTGACCAGCCACACCAGCTCCCAGTTTATATAACGTACTATTTCAATCCATTTCAATTTTTGTTGATAAAACCCTGTCCTGCATTCATCGAATTTCATGATCTGATAAATGCGGATAGATATCCAATCACTAAAAAATAAATAAAAATTGTTGTGAAAAACTGATTGTGACATTGTATGACGTTTATGTATTGGTTGGGCTTTGTGAAGTGTAAATGTTGCTGCGTACTACATTGATTTGCCACGATGGGCAAAACACGTTGGGATCTTTCAACCAACGATCCATGCGTCCTGAGTATATGTTCTATCGTGAAAGTGGAAATAATTGTTCTGACGTAAACGATAAAATGTCTTGTACAACAAGATCGAAAAGGGCTCTGGCAATACTATTATGCTGCCACTTTACTTCCGGCATTGCGAAGGAAAATTCAGTTTGACTCTTTCATATTCTTCAAATGAAGGAAAATGAATCAATGGTCACTCATTCCGGAAAGAGTGAGTCTACTTTTGCTTCTTCCATTCGTTAAATCTTTTTCGCGACATGTCATTGTTTTGATATTGGGACAAAGCGTACGTAAAAAAGTCTCATTCAATTAACTCTGTACAACAAATCGGAAACCTAATGAAACGACAACCACAGTCTTCCAGGTACTTTCCCAAGAAAAGCCACAACAATCGTATTAAAAGTAAATGAACTTTTTTTTGCGAAGAGGAGAGAGGATACCCAATAGAATGAAAATAGAATTAAAGACAAGTCCCTTGTTATTTTCCCCATCTCACTAGTACAACTAATGAGATTTTCCCTGAAGGGAAAAGACATTGGAAGTGAAAGCATATTTCCTCCAAAAACATTCCAGCCAGTAAGAAAAATGGCGACTTTTTTCTTCCCATTGAACAACTCATGTTTCAAATCACCACTAGCGCATGACTCCTCTAAAAGGCAGGCATTCAGTCAGTCCTCATCATTATCAAAGATGATGGAATGGAATAACCACCAACCGCACTATCACTTTCTCTTAGAACGACTACTTTCTACTTAGGCTTCGTTATGAACTCCTCCGCCTCTGGGGGAACAGCACCGGCACACAAATTTACTTTCTCCCAATTATTATATAATATGATCATATATAGAGAGTAGAGGAATGAATGGAACGTGGTTTGTGGACTAGCACGCTCATTGCTATCACGGCTCTTACGGCAGCGTTTCTGAAGCATGGGGCGGGGGTCATTCCATATCACTCCAGGCGTCAGACCCTGTTCCTCTTTCATTGTTCAGAAAGAAACACCCTTCCGAAAAATTGAAAGGCCCTCATTTATTTTCCTTTGTTAAGTGAAGTTTAAGTAGGTAGATTCATTCCACTAAATCAAAAGCGACATTATCATTAGTTTCTTGAAAAATGAGTCAAGTAGAGCTTTTATACCTGAGTGGATCCTTCTTACGTCACCGCATGCGGATTGCGGATCCGTTTGAATACAATAACTCAAGTGGAGTTGAAGAATGGGGGATGACCGTGAGTGAAATTCTAATTCCCGAAAGGACTTGAACATTCAAGGAAAATCTTTTAAATACGAAGAGTCCCATTCTTTTTCAAACTTTCTCGAATTTTGATGGATTTTCGCTTTACAATTACACGTCCTCTCTTATTAGCAAATGTCAGTTATATATGCCACATGCCTATACCTATTTTCTTGACTTTCACCATGCCTTTCTCTCCCTTGTAGTCTGAAGTGCATTCTAACGTTTCTTGTGGTTCTGGGAGCATCTCATTTTCATTATTAGATGTACCTAAAACACACTTGATATGGGAGACCCTTTGCCTTCCACTTCCACCATTGGTTTCCATTTCGCACTAGTTTTCTCTCCAATCCAACTTTCTCCTAGCCACTGACACTGAACTATTCTTTGTTCCTTTCAGCTCAACCTTTTCGAGCGTAACAAGAAAGGAGAATGAATGGGGAAACAGCATTAGTGCATTACAATGTAGAGCTGTAAGTTGTTACACCAATTGCTTTTATTGTCCGGTGTTAGACAGTCATCGCAGCAGAAAAACAAGTGGGATAAAAAAAAATTCAAAGTTTCCTTTTAAACTTGGAGGATTGTGATGGTAGCGTGAGTGAAATTGAATGACTTTCCCCAAATATATATTAATGCATTGGCTCGGGTTATAAGGTTCACATCCCACGAAAATGCCCACAGCAGTAGAGCTATCCAGGCTACTCACACAAACGAAAATGCTCCTACACCTTCATCAGAAACGTTTTCCAGGAACTGCAGTCAAGAGTCAGAAGGATAAATCCCTTTGGTGGCATTTGAGGTGGGAAAATGGAGTATTTCTTACTCTCCAATGAATCGTTACACCTTCTTCCCCTTTCTCTCAAATTCCTATTTCCTTGGCCACTTTCAGCGTAAACGAGGAGAAAGCTCATAAAACAAATGATGAATAAATGAAGTGAAATTGAGGAGCAGCACGGGAGGTTTGATGAAATCATGCAAAAATTATGCGCAAAAGGGTGTTCTGCAAATGTCCGCCATATTGACATTTATAAATGGAGTGGTTTTTAGATTACAATCATTTCATCTGAAAGATTGTGTCATTCATAAATTAAATTTTCGCCACGGTTAAATCTAATTTGTAATTTGGCTTCGTTTCAGTTTTGGAACTTGGATTGTGTCTGACTCCATCGATATGATTGATTGCTGGCTACGGTAGTAGGTTACAACAATTACAATGCAATGATACTGGACAATTTTTGTTTTAATCATTTTGTTCATAACAATTTACCATCACATTACCCTGCAAAATATACCTCGATATTGATGGTGGTGATTGTGAAACACAATGGAAAATTGAATGTAAAAGGGGAAAGCAATTTGTTTTGCTGGAGTTGTCACAATTACATTATATTGATTGAAGTTTCATCCATGTCCACTCTAATGACATGATGAAAGTATGTCTTTAGAAGTTTTTTATGGCAAGTAATTGTTTGGATGAAAAGGTTTCCGATTATGATTCTCCTTCTGCAAACTAAATGGATCCGATCCGATTAATCTTTACCGAAACGGAGCGCAATTTTTTTTTACTGAACAATGAAATCCAGTTTGGCTACAATAAAGTACCTACGTAAGTTGTAACAAGTGGTATTAATGGCTTCAAATAAGTCTAACTTACGTAAGTACAAAATATATTACCTTTCGAGTAGAATAAATGGGCTTCCATTCGCAAAACGAAAGCAAACAATAATTTCATCCCTACCCGCTGAACTTTAAAAAAAAGTATCAGCACAATCGTAAATAAAAAACCTTTCCGTTCTATACCCCCAACTTATAACATTAAAGGAAGCTTAACAGAGAAATGAAGAAATTATTTACAAAAAAAACACTATCAGTTTGAAAAAAATGTCTCGTGTAACGAGAGTCCATGTCCATTATCATGAAGTAGAGTAGTTTTCTTTTCTAATGCTATCATGTAGAAGCCACCTTCCCTTCTCAAATGAAAAAAAATAAGTACATTTCTGTCACCTCAAAAAGTTAAAAAATGGAATGAATTTGTTTACTTTTTGTATTGCACTCTCGCCTCTTCCCTACAGCTTTACGAAGAACATTATGCAAATAAATGTAGGTAAATAAATGTAACTTGTCTCTTTCCATCCCACTATTCTTCTTGCAATATCTTATAATGGGAACCTTTAGTGTAAACACATACAATTAGGTGGTTGTATAGCCCCCATATATGTACGACCCTTTTTCAGTTATTGTCGCTGTTTGCTTTTAGGACGACAACTTTTGCTGTTTGTTACCCGTCCTTCTTCATTTTTCTAACTGTGCTTTCCCCATCACTCCCAAGTTGTTCCACTTAACTTTCTTTTGACTACGATCTTTTCACGTTTTTTGTGGGACATGCAAACAAACCAAACTTTTGTTTATTGTCCCGAACATGGCGTGATAACATACAAAGGATTGTGGAGAGCAAAAGTAGCAAAATGCTGCTTCAAGTGGGGAAAGTAAGCAAGTACCTGAAACCTATTACAGTACGTAGGTATCTCTAGTTGCAGTTCCGTATTTTGGAATATCCTTCGATGGGAAAAGTTGCTTTTAATTTTGGAGTTACACAATTGCTGGTAAGCCGTTTCAAATCCTACTCCCACAATGACTTGTTAGATGTCAGTTTCAGATGATAGTGAAAGGAAACATACCTAAACTTGTGATGGGGGGAAGAGGAAACCACTTCCTATTTTCAGGATGTGTGCGTATCAAGTTACCCCAAGAGGTGTACTAATGATGTAGGAATCTTATACAATGACTTTCAGCATCCTGTTCAAGAATTTTACAAGTAGTCTTACTACCAGAACAGCCCCAGAGTTCAGGGAAGGATTCTTTTTATAAAAAACTAAAACTTGTAAAGAGGCACTTCAACTATGTACAAATTGTTTTTGGCATTTCTATTTTCCCTTGACTGACTGATCGTCTATACTATACATGCCAATTAGAGTTTAAAAAGATTTAGGGGTAGATAGGTCTATTAAATTTCCCAATTATCGACTTCCGCATTCGTTTTTGGATAGGGATTACTCATGTTTTGATAATTGAAAAAATTTCGACTCCACCCAATTTTCTGTTGAAAAACATTGGAGAAATGATGTTTTATGATAGCTCTTCATGTCAAGCTTATTTGCAAAGGATTTTCAAATGCGTATAATATTAGTGTACTAGTGATTCTTGAAGCTCCTTAGAGGACCTAACTAACCCAGTATAACAACTTAACAATAAGGTTAGGTAAGCTTCATTGAAACGGGTATGAACAAGCAGAATGTTTGCAATCTGAGCTTATAGCTTCTGATGAATCAACAACATTCTCTCTCTCTGAAAGCTTTGAGTTCCTATTTGAAAGAAATAGTAAATGTAAGAACAAACATACTTAATCAAATCATATTAGAAGAGTTTCGAGCATCTGAGTTGGTGGGAAGGAGAACTTCGCCTCAAATCAGAACGAATTGCATAAAATCCAAGCAGGTTATATTTATATCGTGACTATTTTAGTTTTACGTAACAATAAAAATTGCTCAAATATTGACACAAAGTAGATACCTCATACCTAATCAGATTTAGTGCATCGATTTTTCCACAACAAAGCGGATATGCCAGAAAACAACATATTATACATATGTGCGTCTCGTCGTTGTCGTTAATTTTGGCTTGGTTGTGCAAGTCGAGAAGATAAGAAAGCAGTATCTGTACTGTTTTCCCCGCTCTCTCTAAAAACTTTCCGTATTGTTCTGTGGTCAGGATTAGGATAAAAGTCGTGATTGCGACTTGTGTATTCTTTTGACTTTCTCAATATTTTGGATGCTTTCTTATCATGCTTCTATTTTTATTTTTTATTGACATATCTTTTGTTTTGTTTATCATTCAGTGGATGATAATTACGATAAGTAGGGAGAAAGTAAACAAGAAAAAATAAATATGAATGGATGCGGATGGAATGTCCTGATTCCAAGTTTGTAGTACTAATGTTTACACATTGAACGGCGACAATGATACAAGGTCATTTATTCCATTAAAACGATGAAACTACGTAGAAGACCGCTACGAGGAAAACAAGAAATGCAATCTTCTTAAACACTGAACTTTCTGATAGTGAAGGAGTTTTGTGGTTAGACAAAGGCTATAAACTTTATTTGCTACATTCATCAAGTTTAGTCTCGAAAAGTATTTTTTTCCTTCCAGAGATTCTATTTATACAACATATGTGGGAGAAAACTATCTTTGCCTGGTTTGTTTGGCTATCATCTCTCGTCATTAGTGCCAGCCAGCGGGAGCATCCTTCCTGGCTTGGCTTGTGTATATGTTACCGATATTAATTCGGATTGGCTTCTCAGGATCAGTAAATCAGAAAAGCTATTTTTAATGAAAATAAGACACAATATCCTAAAGGAAAAAATGGTTTAAATGGGAACGGCTGTAGAGATATCCTACTTTCAACATATAATCAGGATTTACCCTTCATTCATTCTTTCAGACTTCCTCCAGCTAATCACGCAAAGTCAATACAGAATAGAGGAAAAAGCCTTTGTTTTCCTTAGGAAATCAGAGGAGCGTGGGATTAGGAAAAGGAAATGAACATAGATATCTTGCATGCATTTACGTCATGTTTGTATGTCAAAGAGAAAAATGCTAAGTGACCTACGTAGGACAGCTAGTGGCCTTAATATCATAAACCTTTTGAAAATCGAAGCTCTTCAAGTGTGATTCACATTTTTACTTTGATTCCCAGGAAGTGTGTCGCCTGAAGCGATAAAGACAATGGGCAATCATAGCGATAGCGATCATATTAGACCTAATGCGAACTATATAATATATCGTCTACAAAAAGTCCCCTTTATTTTGATATCATGGATGACTCCCAACTGATAAAAGAAACTGATGAGGCTGCGTAACTTTATTTGAAAACAAACTCGTGTCTGATTTCCCAGGAGCATATAGCGTTAGAGCCGTTACAGTTGCATGCAGTACCTACAAAAACACACACATCAGCCATATGTTTCGACTATTTAAACGAGTTTTGAGCAATACATTCTGAAAATTATAGATTCAACGTAATTGAATAAATCTATTGAGAAAGTGACGGTTATAGTCGAAGAATCAAATAGTCGAGGCATTGCAAAGGTTGCCGTTATGAAGAAATACCTAAAACTATCCCATGATATAATTAGATAATTATATAAGCAACACACGAAAAGGCGGCGTTGTTTTGTTTGGAACACTGTCTTTTCCGGTACCGGGCTGCCAAGAACGTCATGCCTGTGATCCCTTAAGCCTTAATGAAGCTTTGTTAAATAGGTTGTTCTTGTTAACAGTGTACCAAAGTCTGGCACTCGGAACGGCCAATCCGCCCTTGCCTGGCATTTTATGATTTTGGTTGGGAAACAGGTTGGGTGTATGAACTCGGGAAATTAAAATTCAGAGAATGCCCCCGTCGTAAGGTAGCTTAATAGGATTTGGGTTTCCTTCTGGATCTCTAAGGATCCTACAAGAAACAAGCCATGGACTAAACTTAAGACAGGCGGAAGTATCGAGTGGAGAAAGTCATGATGGGGCTGACTGCTGATGTCCCTTTAATGAGTGGCTAGCCTTGCTTGTAGGTGAAGTATACGTACGTGCTTGATGCCATATGCCAAGGCTTGGCTTGGGTATTATCAGAGATAGAATTTCAATCTCATCTTCATTATCGTCCTTGCCATCGCTAGTTCGAGACCCAGCGGGAGATTGACTTTTCAGGAAATGGGTCTTCCAGGAATAATAACTTTGAAGGGTTGCAAACATGTATGACGTGGGTGAGGATGGTGACTCGTGAAGGTGAAAATCCTTCACGAGGGCGCTGCGGTGGGCTTGCACTTCTCAGCAGTCAGTTAGAGTGATGTAACCAGGCATAATCTAAAATTTCTATCTGGTCTAACCTGAATACGTCTATTTACTAAAGCACAGTTCTTTGAAGGAGATGATTATCATGGTGGAAATCCCTGGGGACAACAACAGGGTATTTTACATTATCAGTATCAGTAATGAGCTCTAATGATATTGAGGATAAGGCCATTGGTCTGCAAACAAATCAGAGTATTTCCAGAGAGTAACAGGTTTATCAGGATGAGAAATCGCATTTGTAAAAACTTTTTCTTTTGATAAGTAAAAGACATTGACAAGACTTTTCCGATTTCATTTAAGGCTACATTTTTGTAATGTGAGTTGAAGAGAAAGCTTTGGCTTGAAAGATAATATCAATATTCTGTAGTTTGCTTGCTAGATTAACTTATAGCAGCTCGAGAAACTTTCCTTTGTAGAAAGATAAGACGGAAAGAAAGAAAACTGTTCAGAGTACAGTGTATGTAGTAAGTAACTCCAGTTTGAGTTGATATTTTCAAAGCTTGTCTTCAGCTTCCTGTGTGACCAAAAATGGAATAAGACTACTCCGCAGTAATCACTAGCCATATTGAAAAGAATTATTTTTAAGACGTATGGTACAAAAGAACCCTATCGTGCTTACGTTCTTACTCATTAAGGAAAAGATACACATGTTTACAAACACTATTACTTAATCCTGCACCTGAGCCTAGCCTTAAGTTTCTCTTGCGGTTCAGGTGAAAGAGACTACAGTAACCACCCACCTACGAATAACTGTGGACGTAGTTACTCCAGTAGAGGAACTCTACCCAAGTAACAGAACAGTATTGGGATTACAAAAAAAAAACGTTTTTAATAATAATTAATCGCAGAGTTTAGATATTTTCGAAGAATTGATTTTATTTTTTTTTAACTTCTATAAAATAAAGTAAAATATGGTCGGTGGTAACGTACACATATGATCAGTTCGATCTAAGATACACAGGAACTTGCTTGAAATTTGCCTTTAACGCCCATGTATTATGCAAGAATAAGATTATGAATTTCATTTGACTCGTCTCCCGACTTACAGTACTCATTGTCTACAAGTAGAAAAATAAAGCATACATATATCAGTTAAGCCGAGCCTTTTTTATTGCCAATTCTATGAGGGATATATAAGCCTAGCCTGAGTCACACTTTCCCCAAAATTTAGCTTTATTCATTTTCTACCAACAAGTCCGGAAGTAGGACAGTTGTTAAATGCTTGTTTCGTGCTCTGAATGTAAAATGGATTTCCGCCAGCTTAATAACAATGAATGGGCTCCCGCTTTTCTTGACCTCTTTTGATCTTTTTAATGAGACACCATTACGCGATGATATGTCAGCTGAATCCTTGGTGAAACCATATTATATCCTCGGCATATCTACGATTGCATTATCAGATCAGGAATTTTCTGAAATGAAAGTGACAGCAGCAAAAGCGAACTCTTCATTCATTAGAGTTACAAAAGCATGAAACATCAGTAGCAAGTTTTAGCGAACTTGAAATAAATAAAATAAAAATGTTTTAATGAGCTTTTCCACTTCCCAAAGTTTTTCTCTACAAATTTCAAGAACAACACATTTCGAGAAACAAGATGATAAATTACAGATAGTGTCAGTGTGTGGAAGCTTATCTAATCTTGTAAATTACATGCAATGCTATGCAATTAATGTTTTACAATGCACCTCCAACGAAAATTGTTCTCTGAATTGTGGTATACTTAAATTAGAGCCAGAATAAAGTTGGAAGGAAATTTTCGGAACGGCTCTAGATCGCTAATATATCATTTTTAATTACTTTTGTACATAAATGTTATGTCAAAACTTTGAATTGTGTAAGAATATATGAATGACCTTAACCAAACTTTGGATGTCCGTCAGTCACAAAAAGCAAAATGTAATCTTGGATGACCATAACCCCCACTATACTTGCAAACAAAGCGAACCAACCTTAACACAACCACCGATCAGGACGAGAAGAAAGGAAACAATTTTTTTTTCATTTGGGACGATTCACAAACCGGTCATCTTTAGCGCTTCCTTTCTACACAGTACACGATTGCTTCCCTCACAAGTCTGAATGAAAAGCATCTCCGCTTCAATAAACATGCCAAGCCTATGTGGAAGTCAACTCAGCCATAGTCAAAAATATTGTTATACTTGTGAAAAGCAGCTTAAGAATGAAGCCATAATTATGCCCCCATTCAAATGCAAATTTACGAGCATTATATATAACTTCTGTGGAGTCCCAAATCCTCCTCCAATTCAGAAAGGGAAAAGGCTATCCCAAAAAAAAAGCAGGAGAAAGCCATTCAAGTTAATGTAGATTTGTTGCGGTCTTCCGCGGAACTAGACAGGCACCTACGAGTACGACTCATCTCCCACTCGTAAAGTGCACTAAAAAGCTGGTGAAAATTATTAATAATTTACGTAGTGAGCAAAACGGGCTAAAAGGATTTGCTTTTAGTTTTCAATGCTGTATAAATTGTGGATTATGCTTTTCTAGCTGATGTGATGATGAGGGAATCCAAAGGGATTTGAAAATTTGTGTTGGATTGGTTAAGGGCTGAATATTAGGAAAGTCAGGATCACAAAGTGGTTTGGTTGGGGAGCAGGACCAGCCCAGTCCAACTGATCCAAAGTGGAAAGTGGAAACGCTGAAGTGAAAATCAGGAAAGTTGTAAATGTCGAATATGGCTAACCACACCTATTTCTCATTGCTCATGGCCCAATTGTAATAACCGTTCGTAGTAATAATCATAACAAGGATGATGATTGGGATCTAAAAACTTGCCTATCCCACAGAACTACTAGCACAGTTATTACTTTCTGTAATGAGATTATAAGAATAAAATGCGCACTCATCCTTTTCCTCCATCCATCTGTCCCCCCACGCTATGATAAAATTGCAAACTATCATGAAGTGTTTCAGATCAGCCCAAGTTAAATCAAGGTTGCAATGTCGACTGTTTTTCAATCGGCAGGTGATTCTTATATTAAAAACGGTGTCATCTTATATTCGAGGTGCCAACTCTCTGGTTAACTCTCCTGTGTGCCATTTTATTCATCTACTGGGAATTTTTTTTTAAATCGATCAAATTATCTCATCACAAGGTTAATCCATCCATCATTCAGCCATTCATCGTTTAGTTCCTGAGAATAAAAGTGTGCCGTGAACAAACTGTTTTACCAGGAAAAAAGTTTGCTAAAACTGCATATTATTAAAAAGTATGAATGAATATGCCCACTTGCAAGTTTTTACGAAGTCATTTAACTCCTCATTTTATCCCATTTTTTTCACACGTTCAGCTCGTAATAATTCCCGAGGGATATCACCACCGACTTAACCTAAAAAAGAACCATTTAGCTGACTTTTTTCTTCTTCTTTTTTTGCTCTTTATACAAGAAGGGCTGCAATAAAAAAACTTGAATTATCTTCATCAAACTCCATAACCTCCAACACAAAAAGGGATTGGGTAAGTCTTAACTTTAGGTTAAGCTCTTGGTGCACAGCACAAGCCTTCGTTTCCGAGTTCCGGAATTAGGTTGAGTTCCGTACATTCTTATACTCCCATCGTCTCGAAAGATAATATGTAATGGTGGAATGAGCATTTTGAACATGCTTATTCATGCTTGCAGAGACATGGAGAAATTGGCTTGATGACCGATTTATGCCTCCATATCAAATGCGGCTTGTCGTGCCACTATTTCTTCCCAGCAAGAAGATAGACATCATCATTTCAAGTCAAGTCGGAGCTAAAAGGTGAGATATATCTTAAACTAGCTCATTTCTCATTTTCTCTCCCAGCCCGTACACGTATACTATACGGAGTACCGTGAACACTTTCACTTACTCACTCCTCCCATTTTCTCATGATAAAAATGAACCATTTCAAGGGGTTTTCAAGCGTGGAAGAGGAAAAAACGCTGGAGAGTCAAATCATAAAAAGCAGTATTTTTCTTGGAACTGAAATGACTCGACTGGAGAAAGCACGAGGTTAGGTGGAACTCTCGGATGAAGATATGAAACCTTCAGCAGAGTTTGCAAAATATATGAAATCGTAAACGGATGAAGAAAGGGCAGAATGGTTTCTTCACATGCAAATTTTTTCTTCCTTCTTCAGCAAAACGAATGCCACTGGTTGTGAAGATGTTTTTTTTAGCTTGAGCTTAGCTTATCAAACGAAAAAGTGACTTAGCTCTGCCTCCATGTCAGAATCATATTTTTCTAATGCCAGAACCACTCAGCGTTCTACTCCTTATTTTCCATCTATCAATCAATTTCAGCCAGAGCTTTTGGAGGTTAGATAAGATAAAGCTAATAAGTTTGGATTGCAGAGAAGGATGGAATCTATTACTGGAAAATGGAAAACTCAAATCACGAGGGATTCATACACACAAGAAGGGCCTATGCATGACGCTTAGGAATTGCGATGGTAAATTGGATCATCATCATAACATCCCTTGATCCTTATACTTTTCAAGCTTTCTTTAAAGGGCAAGGCTACAGCTGGAAAGAAAAAAAAAATCCTCCACGAAAAGGAATCACATTTCAACCAAAATCATCCTCATCAACTTTTTTTCTCATTCCTAAACTAAATTGCATTTTGTATAACCAATTCCACTTCCACAAATCCTTCTCCTATCCAAAAAATTCGTCTGGTGGAGAAATTGATATGCTTCTATAATGGCTTTGTTGTGTCTGCTGCGCTGAATTCGTTGGAAATGATCCCAGCTATCATGAAAGTACAAGGTTAGAGTTTTGATTGTATCGCCATTGTAAAAATCTAGCACGGAAAGTCTCAGGATAAAATTTTAGCCGTAATTGATAATGATTAGAAAAGTAACGAGGTCTTAGCTATATCGTCCATTAACAAAAATTACAAATGACATGTCAAAAGGCTATGAAGGTCATGAGCGCTTTATGTGTTTTATAGAGAACGCATCGTTAAGTTCTCTGGATTGGATTATTTGCTAAGAAGATGGCAGATGCAGGAACCTATTTTAAAATATCCGGAAAGGAAAACAAGCCTAGTAATGATGTGCCTTTTAGTATGAAATCTTATTTGAAACGATAAATACTGTTAAAACTTCTGTCATATGATAGGAGCCAACTGTCTCCCTCCACTCGTGTGTTAATAAGATTTTAACTTCCAAGATGAAATGACGACATGACTGATACTTCTTATTGCCAATGACTTCCCTTTTTTAAGCCAAATTGCCAAAAATTACCTTTAATATAGGTATGTTCATCCTCTGTAAAATATGAATATGTGTTTACGCTCAGCGTGACAGCTTGGAATTAAAATCTGTTCCCATTGTAAAAAATGAAAGTGAAATGGTTTTAACTGTGATATTGACGATGAGGTAAACATTTCAAAGAAATGGAAGCAATACAGCAGCATCTATACTTGTTTGTATTTTCACCATGAGATCGTCGCTGTTTTATTGCATCATAAATCATATTCATTCCAGAGGCGGATAATAATCAACTTCCAGGAAAAGTTGCAGAACAATTTTAATTTTATGCATACTTCCAAAGAAGTTTGGAATTACTGAACAGAAGTTTTATTAAGATCTTTGATGAAAAACAGATTAAATGAAACCTCCGCCTCATCACCTCGTGCCCATTGTTTTCTTCTTACGCAGTCTATTGTTAGCTGTCGTCAGTCATCGTCGAACAAAACGACTACGACTAGACTAAATCTGAGGACCCATATTGTTACTATAAAATGGTACATTTCACCCTATTCTATCTCGTTAAGTATTTGAGTATGAATGTACTCAAACCTTATATTACGCAATCAAAACATTTTTTTAAGCCTAGCACCTCCAAACAACTGAGAGGAAATTCCTAATTTACATCGTAGGAAGTTTTTGTGTTAAGTAAATTCTTTAAAATTCTTAGAACATATTGCGATCTCCAATATGATAAAAATGACTGAGATCTCCTTCTTACATTTTCAAATCTGAACTGAAGTCCTGTTATGATGATTTACAGCGAACTTGTATGTCATTACTGCAAGTATTCTGTAAACATGATGATTTAACGATATCTACTAACAAGCTGTTGAGACATTCTAACAAACGCTTTCACTTCTTCATTAAAAGTCAATATTTGATTGCTAACAGTCAAAAGCGGCTTGTTATGTCCTACAATAACAACATAGAATGAGGGACAAAATTAAGTGTCCAATCCGAATATGTAAACAAATATAGCCGTACCCTTACTTTTTCCAATAAAATTGTTGCCGTACATATTTACTCGTAAACAAGGCTCATAACAATCATCCTACTTCCCTGCAATAACATTATTCCCATCTGAACAAGCTCCTATTTTTAATGAAACGGCCGCTTCCCAGAATACCAACATAAAAATAGCGTTTAACCTAAATTCATTCATGATTCATGCTGATGTTTTCCGTGCTATAATTTGTTTACATATTTT
>JAQGAI010000102.1:0-27766 GCA_034696905.1 Lepidocyrtus violaceus | reverse complement strand
ATCTTGGTTTTTAGATAAGGGAAAATTCTGCCGTTTCACGTCAATTTTTGTAGCATACAGACAACCTTAAATTGGGAGGAAGATTATGTATTAGTAAATTCTAGATAACTAAATAGTGATCCCAATTCCCAATCCTAATACGACCGTGCATGCATGCCAGCAAGTGCAAGGCCTTTTCCTTGCAATTCACTTCAGATTCAGCTCAGACTCTCCAGCAATTAAATTAGTTTTAATATGTTTGACAATGGGCTAAAACTAAATGCTCATAATTATAAACATATTTGCCTTTTAATATTTCCCAGAACTTGTTAAGCAAACAGAGAGAGAGATCACGTCATACAACAAACAGCCCAGCATTTTCCCATTAACAAAATAACCCTGCGTTGCATGGCCCATGCGTAAATAGTAAATAGGTTCAAAGTTAAATTTTTTTGCTAACTAAAATAAAATGTTTCATGATGATGATGCTTTTAATGAGCTCCAAAAGCTGAACTGACTGAAACTGAAACCCTTGACCATTCATATTCATGGGAAGAGGAGACCACCTCAAATAAATAGTCAAGTAGGAATTTATCTGTCCCAACTTAACTCATGGAATTTTTACTCCTCTCCCCCCTGACATGATGAGTTCACCGATAAAGATAGCCATAAAAAATTAAGTTGCTCTCATCTCATGTGTAATTTTTGTTGTGTACAGTCCAATCAATCTATTTACCATATAGCCAAGCTCCTGTCCAACCATTAGGTAGTCGCATGGACCATATTAACATGGAAAGGTTTAGATACGAAATGAGAGATTTTTTTTGATGATGATATTGTGACGAATGACTTGGTTTTTGTGGCTTACTGGCTCTCCTCATCATCATCATCCTCATACTTGGAATTCCATTCCATTCAGCTCCCACAAAAACATTCCATTCCATCAAATCATATTTTATGACATGACATCCAATCCAGTCCAGTCCACCACCATTATTATCACGAACGAGCGAACGAGCCAGGCGTAAATACTTTTAAAACGATTCATGTGAATCTTATTTACTCTTCCTAAATATATTTTTTTGTCATCCATATTTCCAAACAACACATTCCAAAAATCTATCTACATGATTGCCGCAGCGCAGCAGCGTCAGCAGTCAGCAGCGTTGTTGCACGCTTCAAGCAAGTGCCGTAAAATGTGGCTTTATTCCAGTCCATAAAAAAATGTGCATAACCAAACCATATTCATCTTCAGCATCATCAGCAAAAAAATTAAATAAAGCTGTGAGCAAAAATGAGTTCATGAATGGCTCGTTTTTTAGCAGTCTTGTCTTGACTTGGCTGGAATTGGAATGCAATTTTTTTTCTCTCTTTCTTGAGAAGCTTCTTGATTTTTATTTGCCCTCGACGAGCGTCAGCGTCATCATCATCCTCAGTTGAAATATAAGATGGAGCAAGCCATAAAGACGTTTCCAATTACGTAATACATATTAAAAAATATGTTGTAAAATGAGAAGCAGTTTTTCGTTGTCCTCTTCCTAGTTTGGAATGGATTGGAACTCAACTCGTGTACGACAGTCGGATTCCATACTTGGCTGGAATACATCTGCTGCTCCAAAACAATTTTTGATTTTACTGATGATTGATAAGCCCAGCTCTTCCCAACAAATAAATAAAATATTTAATGCATCATGCATTAAAAATAAATTAGATTCATTCAGTTTGTCAGTTCAGTTCAGACTTTCCGTGTGTTTCGCCTTATCTTTGATGATGATGAGGGATTGTGACGTGACAAATAACTGCATACACATCCAGCCCATCATAAAACAAGATAACATTCCATTCCACTCCATAGCCCAGCCAAAAAAAAACGGATGAGCTTAGTTTAGTGTCCCGTCGTCCAATGATAAGGGAAATATTCCGGGCTGATAAGCACTTTTTTTGACAAGAAAAAATGCACCAAAAATTCATTTATCACACTGCCAGCAAAAAAAAGCGTTTTTATAGTTGAGGGAGAATTATTAATAAATTATGGGAGGAATTATAGTCATGTCGTAAAAATGCACGTGGGTTGAGTTAAATTATTATATTGCCCATTATTTAAAAAAAATTAATGCAATTTAATTTTTATTTATTAAAATAAGATGATTTATTTGTTTATTGCAGGCGAAAAAATGAGCAGCGGAGGAATATGATGAAACGTGAATAAAAACCAAAGAAGGAAAAATTGTGACATTTTTTTTTTGTGGGAAACAATTTGCAAAATTGGTTCAGTTATAATATATTTTTTAAAGTGAGAAGTTAATTATGGATAACCCGCTAATCTCCTCAACGGAAGAACTGAGTCCGGAGGACCGGCTCCTCCTCACATGTACAAAGAGGCAGGAGCCTCAGGGGGAGGAGCACAAGTCCGACTCCGGGATAGACACAGCCTCCTCCGGAGGAGGAGGAGGAGGAGGGAAGGACCATAACTGCCATCATCAACAAGGTGGAGGAGGGGGAGGAGGGAGTAGTGGAGGATCAGGGGCCTCCAACTATATGCAGCAGGTTATGGCGCTGACCAGGACCAAGACGAAGATCCCTCTGAGCCAGTCATCCTCCTCGGAGAGTTCGGATTCCGACTCGGATCTGGATATGGAGGAGGAGGAGGAGGGAGGTCAGCATCAGCAGCAGCAGTATCATCATGACATGGGGAACAACAATAATTATTATAGTCAAGGAGGTCAGGGCGGAGGTCAAAATTCCATGTCGAACAGGAACAGCCTCCACCGGAACAGCGGGAGCCATCCCTGCAACATGAGCTTGGACTCCAACTCACACTCAACCTATAATACTCTTATCATCCATCAGAATAATTCCAGTTTGCTTGCCGACACTTGGATGTAAGTTATAATTAGTTAGTTGAATGCTAAATTAATTGTGATTTGAACTGGGTTAATTTTATTTTTTTATTTTAATTTTTGCAGACCTGCTAGTCATGAATTCACTTCTGTTGGGATGGGACAAAGTAATCGGAATTCGGGATCCTGCTCCGGCTCCCGCAAATCTCAGTCCCCCCAGAGGGACCTTTCCAGTGGCCTTAGTCAGGCTGGGGGCGGTGGTAATTGTGATCGTGATCATCATCAGGGGCAGCAGCTCTCTGAGAAGAGTGGGGACAGCACTGTGACCTCCACAGAGCTGTTGGACATCCCGAGGGACTACTTGGACCAGCTTACGGTGCTCAAGCATCTTGCCAAAGAGGTTCAGGTAAAAAGGAATCACATCAAAATGATAATCCACCACCTCCAAATTAATTTCGTAAAGATAAACTCATATATTCGATTTTTTTTTAATTTACAGCAAGACCCGATAAGCAGCTCCATCCACCCCAACCTCCTTCGATCCGCCAGCTTCTCCCGCTCCCAGCCGGACCTGACCCACGCGACGATCATGAGCACGAATCCGCACAGCTGCAGCCACGACTTTGACTACTACGACTGTTCCAAGCAGAACCAGCAGACCTCCTGTCATCCGCAGCAGCAGCCCCAGTCCAGTAGTCAGCCTCCTCCATGGAAGGCTTGTTCCTCCGCTCTGGCGACCGTCTCCGAGAACAAGAGCTCGGAGGACGTCCTCCCCTCCGTCCAAATCCTGGAGATCCTGATGCGGGAGAATTCCAATCTGAAGGCGGAGCTCGCCAACGCTCGCCGCCGGATACAGACCATCCACAAGCTGGAGGCGGAGCTCACAAGGCTCCAGAAGGACCACGCCTCCCTGTTCGAGTCCGCCGAGAGGAGGGAAAGTCTGGAGAGGACGGCCAGGGCACAGCTCACGACGGAGGTGAAAAGATTGACCGCTGTCAATAGAGAGCTCATCTCCTCCTCCAACTCCCTCCAGAATATTTCGCCCTTTGCCATGTCATCGGATACGGACGCTTATAAGAAGGAACTGTCCAAAAAGGATGTGACGCTTTCTCAACTGATCTCAGAAAGTAAGTAAAAAAAATAAAATAAAATAATAATAATTTATGCAAAATTATTTTAAATAATTAATTAATGTTGATTTTTTTCCCAGACAAGGAATTGATAGCGATAAAGGAGCGTCAAGACATTGAGCTGGCGGCCCAGCGGGCGACGCTGACTGAGCAACGGACCCACATCGATATTTTAGACAGCGCGCTGACCAACGCTCAACAGAACGTGTTGCGGCTGGAGGAAGAGGTAGATAAATTTTTAAGCGCTGCAGCGTTCATGAGGCAAACAAATCTGAGGGATTAAATATCCTCTAACTGCGCTTTTATTTCTAACCAACCGTTTTGTAACTCTATTCGTTCCAGTGTCACAAGAAGCAAGAGTACGTGGACAAAGTGTCCCAACTCCAGCGGGCCCTCTCCTCCCTCCAGCTCTCCAACGAGAAGCGGGAGCAGTCGGAGAAGAAGCTGAGGTCCCAGTTGGAATCCGAGATCACCGACTTGAAGCTCCAGCTCGCCTCCGTCAACGCTGCCAGCAACACCCAGGCCACCAGTCGGAGCCATCATGGAGGAATAATGGGTGGTGGATGTGGAGGGCCACCCGCTCCGAGGAACTACACCGCACCTCCCCCATATCCCGGAGGTCACCAAGGTCAGCAACAACAGCAGCAGCAGCAACACAGCCATTCACACCACGGCTCCCAGCAAGACCTCCAACCCGAGCTCCAACTCCTCCAGGAAAAGCTGAAGCTCTCGGAGGAAAAGATCCACAGCCTCCAGGCCGTCGTCTCCAGATGGGAGCAGTTCTTCACGCTGGAAGGCCAAAATAATCATCAGCCCGTTTCCCAGCCCTGCTCCGCGCCAAACACACCCAGCTCCTGGTCCTCCCGCGGAGAGACGCCCCATTTCTTTGGAGGTAATGGCCACGGAGGGAGCGCCAGCTCCTCCGGAGCCGCCCTGGAAGATCTTCCCTCCACCCACAACCGAGCAGCGGAACTGGAGCGGACTGTCAAGGACCTGGAATCTCGGCTGGTGGAGAGGGACGCCATGATACGGGTCCTCCATCTGCAAAATGCCCCGCCGCCAATGACATCCCTCCCATCGAATCTCTACTCTTCCTTCAACTCCTCCACTTCGTCCTCCCCTTACATCCCTCCCATTTATAGGGAGTCCCCCTGCTACTCCGTCTCCGGGATGAGTAATAATAATAATAAGGGGAGCCAAAATCTGGAGGAACAGAAATCACGAATCATCAATCATCAGCCTTCGATGAGCCTCAGCTCCTCCTCCGGGCTGGGGGGGAAGCCGCACATGGATCCCGCCCTCTTCTACTCCAAAGTTACCAAGTGCGACTCCGAGCCGCCGAGCTATGCCAACCTCCCCTCCAAGCTGAGGCTGGGAGGGAGCGGGTCTAGTCTTGCCAAGAATTCCAATGAGAGCCTGGGCTCCGTCGGGCAGGCCTCCAATGCCTCCCACTCGTCCCACAAGAACTCCAGCCCTGGGAGTATGGACAGCTCCAGGAGCAATACCAAGTCCATTGATGAGCAGCTCAAGGATTTGGATAACCAATTACTTTCAAAGGTTTGTTAAATAAAATTAATTAATTAAAACCTGCTTTAAATTTTGCACTTTTTTTTAACCAAAAGCCTAATTATTGTTGTCACGTTTTACAATTTTTTTTTGCATAATTCACCCCCAACACCTCCAAAAGCCTTTACCTAATGAAAGCAAAAATTTACTTAATTGCCGTGTGTGTTTGAGATTGATTGTTTGAAATTACAAAAAAAAATTAGTTGAGAAAATAATTAAAAAAATAATATGACTACTTTTGCAAAATAAAAATGCAAAAAGGTGAATGAATATTTTTTAGCTAAAAAAAATTAATTTTTAGCACTTGATTGAGATTTTTGGAAGTTTTTTTTTTAAATGCAAATTCAATCAAACAATGTGATCATGTAACCGGCAAAGTAAATTTTTGGGAGGGACAGGAGGTGTCGGGGCTGAAAATGCAATCCGGACTCTGCTGTATTCCAGGATTCTCTCATCCAAGCACTTCAACGCGAAAGGGAAAAATTCCCCAGTCACTACTGGAGAGTCTGAATCCAGGGGCCATGGTCAGCATGATGAGCCACCACCAAGGTCAATGTCAGCAGATGTCAGACTCCTCCGGAGGAGGAGGTCAGCAGCAGCAACATAATCATCAAAAGAATAAGTCGTCGATCCTTCCCCCCCTCCCCAAACCACCGAGTCAGCAGCAGCAGCAGCAGCATCATCATCACAATCTGAATCAAACGCAGTCGGCTTCCAGGACCAGCTCCGGCCCGCCCTTCATGCCGGGACAGGGAGTACATGAGCATCATCATCATCATGAGGGTCACTCCGTGGGGGGGATGCCGCTGTCGGGGAGCGTGGACTCCATCGTGCCGGACGGGAATCATCAGTCCAACGTGGTGGTCTCTGGTGGAGGGACTGTCTTCTCTCCAGTGTCGGCCCTGCCCAAAGGGCTGCCTCCCAAGAGTCCCGGGATGGGGATGGGGATGTTGCAGGAGTCCTCCACCAAGTGCAAATCCCTGGAGAGGGACCCCAAGGGGAAGATGATGACCATGGCGGTGGACTACGGGGTGGGGGGGAAGTACACCCCGCTGGTCAATGAGCATGGGGGGAGCAACCAACGCTGCAAGAGTCTGGACCGGAGGGAGGCCAAGCAGAACAAGCTGGAGGAGAAGCTGGCCAAGGAGAAGGAGAAGGCGGAGAAGGAAAAGGAGAAGAAGGCGCAGAAGTCGATTGTGGGCTCCAAGGCAGCCTTCTTTGGAGGTCTCCTCACACGACGCTCCCCAAGTCCCTGCCGGTCCAAGGAGAAGGACAAGGATAACAGTTCCGAGTCCAAGGTCCCCATAATGCAGGGCCGGAGCGTGAGATTCCCATTTGGAGGGAAGGGAGGAGGAGGAGGAAGTGGATCCAACAGTTCCTCCCAAAGTGAGCTCCTCCCCCAACAACAACATCATCAGCAGCAGCAGTCTCAGGATGCCCCGGTATGCTCCTCCTCCATGGACGCTGATATGGACGCCGCCTTTCTGGACATGCAGGGGAGGTCCTCCCAACGGAATCGGATTTCCAAGTGGTCCCTCTCCTCCTCCAACCTGGCCTCCGTACAAGAGCAATCCAAGCTGTCCAGCGGCTGTGACAGCCCCTGGAATCAGAGGAGGAGCGGAGGGGATCCAATTTCCTCCTCCAGATTGGTTTCCGGCAGCGGAAGCCTCAGCAGCTGCCCCAGTCCCACTCCAGGGGATGACTCCAAGAAGTGGGGGAAAATCGTGAAGACTCCCTTTGGCCTAAGATATACATTTGGAAGCCCACACTCCAACAGCTCCTCCGGAAGTAAATGAAAATGCAAAAAAAAAAGGGGAAGAGGGTCAGCAGCAATGTCAACCTTCCAATGCAAGACTATTTTTGTCTTCTTCTGAAAAATTGAAAAAGATTACTAAATCTGTGCCTTGCATTCTGAAAATGTTCAGTGAAAGTTGTAACTTTCTCCTGCTCGCTCGCTTGGTTAGATAACGCTGATAAATGAAAGTTGGACATGATATGATGGAATATTTAGAAACTGCAACGGAGACAAAAAAGTGAAGTGCTCGATATTTTTTCTATGATGATAAATGAATTATGTAAGACCCTGTACAGAATTTTGGAATAAGAATGTTTTAAAAGAAAATGATTTTTGAATCTCAATGCTCAACATGAAACTTGTCGTGTGCCTTATAAAAAACGAGATGGAAATGCGAAATGCGGTTTTGGCAAAAGTCAATAATTTTTGCAAAAAAAAAAGAAAGAAAATGGGAGACTGCTTTGGTTTTAGAAAAAAAGGAAATATGCCCATATTACTTATGAAACTTTGCAATAAATAGTTTAAACATAATTAGAATGTAAACCAAATAAAGATGCCTAAAAAAACAAAGATAATTATGTAAATTAATAGATATGATGAGTAGTGAGCGGGAGAGAGAAAAGAAAAACGAATTATGTAGTATGACATCAAAAAATTTAATGACTGACCCATGACATGACATCAAAATCAACAATTAAAAACTTGCCGTTTAATCACAATTATAATAATAGTTAGTTAATTTATTCAGTTTTTTTTGTGCGATTGTTGCATATTATAAAAAATTGGTTGATTTATGCAGAGGTTCATGAATCAGTCTGGACAGTTTTTTTTGTAAATTATAACAATTTAATTAATTATTTAATTACTACTGAAGTCATTTATCCCTCCGAATTGTACATTTTCGAGTCAGTTTTAATTAGTGTAAAGTAGTTAGTTAGTACTAACGTAACAAACAGTGTTCTTAAACCGATTATGCTTTCTTCGCTATAATCTAAAAAAAAATCACTCACTCAAGTAGGGACATTTTTTTTTTTGATGAGTAATGTTTAGATTTAAAGTTAAAGATGACAATTAATATTGTGAAGTTATGAAGCTAACGATCGACGAAAGTTACAAAACGCGAGACGAAACACAATTAGTTAAGCTAAATAAACGATAATCAATATCAATGTGCCTAAAGCCTCAAAACTAACATTTAATTAAAAACTACAACGTAAACTAAACTATATTTAATAATAATTATGTTTCGGAATTAAATAAGTATTAATAAACAAAAACGAGAAGGATGATGATGAGAATAAAGAGAAGTTATATATAAAAAATAATAATGAATTAAAGATTAAATTGGGAGAAAGTTGTAATTCATTGAGCATAATTAACTACACTACATCTAATTAACTAGGTTTGCATAGCGAGGTGATCGAAGATAAATTAAGAAATGGGTGGATGTCCATAATCTTGATTATATTTTATTAACCAGGTACAGATTTTAATTAGTCCAAGGTGATTTCCTCGATATCTCCGGCCTGCTGAGGAGGAGGCGCTTCCCGCTGGACCACGACGTACTGATAAGCTTGATAATCGCTGCCGCCGACGGGGATGGGCACGGAATCCTCCTGCTGATGCTGATGCGCTGCTGCTAGACTGGTGCTGGCGACGATGATCGGGACTGAATCTGTGGAGGAGGAGGCGGCGGTGTTGGTGGTGGTAGCCTCAGCAGCAGCGTTCCTCTGTCGCTCGTGCTTTTTCATATGAGTGGAGAGGTATTTACTGTGGACAAAGTTCTGGAGGCAGTAGCGACACTCGAAGACCACGCAGATGGGCCGATTGCTCCCATCCTTATTCTCCAGATGGCGGAGGAGCTCCTCCCGGTCCTCGAAGAGGGAGCCGCAGGCGGAGCACAGCGGCAGGTTGTAGGAGCGGAGATGGGTCATCCAAGAGTTTTTGATGTTGTAGCTCCGATAGCATTTGGGGCAGGTGAAGACCTCCACCGCGTTTTGGTTGTCGTTGAGTCTCTCTTCCGCTTCGGAGGGATATTGCATGTAGACCATGGAGGAGGGATTGGAACTGGAGGTGCTGTAGGTGCTCGTTATCTGAGGAGTCACCTGGACTGGAGGCGCTGGAGGCACTGCTTTATTTCCCTGGGTCAGATGGCCGACGAGATGCTCGTTGAGCTCCTCCAGGGAGACGAAGAACAAGCCGCAGTAGTCGCACTTCTTGTTGTAGGCGCCAGTCTTCGAGCTGGTAGGGAGGAGTGGCGGAGCTGGAGCCGGTTCTGGAGCCAGCGTCCGAGCGTTCTTGGAGCACAGCGTGATGTAGTGCTTGGCCAGGAAGTGGTCCAGCAACGGATCGATCTTCTCGAATCTCGCTCCGCAATGAACGCAGTCGTATGGGGAGTGCAGGGACTTCATGTGGAAGGTGAGGTCATCATAGGAGAAGAACTTGACGTTGCAGAGGCCGCACTGGCAAGTGGGATGGAGCTTGGACCAGTGCAGCATCATCAGTTGGGAGGTGGGGAACTTCTCGGAGCAGAGCCCGCACTCCATCGGCTTGAAGTGGTGGACTTGGAGGTGGCGCTCCAGATCCTGCTTGGTTTTGAACTTGCTGGAGCATTTGGAGCAGGACTGGAACACTCCTCGGTTGTGGAGGTCCAGATGGTGGATGAAGTCGGAGAGGAGCTTGAAGTCCTTGGAGCAAATGGGGCAGGTCAGGGTCCGGAACTCCGCGCCGTGGACCAGGAAGTGGGACACGAAGGTCGGCATCGTCTTGAAGTTCTTCTTGCAGAACTGGCAGCGGAGGGAGGCGGACTGGCTGAAGCTCTCCATGGAATCCGGCGGTGGAATGGATGTGGAGGAAACGGACACAACGTTGCTGATGCTGATGGAGCTGCCCACGGAGGAGGAAGCTGCTGCATTGGTGGATGAAGATGATGATGACCTCAGCAGTGAAGCCAAAGTTATTTCAGGCTCCGGCTCCTTGTCATTAGTCTCGGAGGATGCCTGGAGGGGATCGCAATCTCCAAGAGGGTCAACATCATCAGCTTCATCGATAAAATTATTCCCTCCTCCACCGTCTTGACTATCATCCAGGGAGATAAACTCGGAGGACATGCCTATGTTGGAATAGCCTTTGGATGTCGATGGACGGATGTCCTCCACGGGAACGGGAAGTTCCTCCTCCTCCATCTCATCTTCATTGAAAGCCACCGCCACTCCTCCATTTCCATTTGACTCCGGACTATCCCGCTGCTGGGCCTCCTCTTCGATAATCATTGACTCCCTTTGCTCCCTGAATATCTGCTGCTGCTCCTGCTCCTTATCGTCGCTGTTGAGGCAGCCCTGGATGCACTGGCACTTGGAGCCACAACGCTTGTTCAGCTTGACGCAGGGACACTGCCGATTATGACAGAGCTTGGGACTCTTGAACTTCTTGTTCTTGGGGTGGTTCCCGCAGTAGCAGACGTTCTTGGAGGAGGAGGAGTAGGTTCGCTTGGCTGGAAGCTCCCGGGTCTTCTTCGGAGGAGTTGGAAGCTGTGGTGAAGGTGGCGCTTCCGTCATTTCCGTTTCGCAGAAGTCCGTTGCCAGCATGTCGCTCAGATCCAGGCCATAATCATCATCATCACTAGCCATGTCGTCGTCCGCTGGCGGCGTCTCCTGCTCATCCTCCGCTGGAGATCCAGTTGGCTGCTGTACATCTCCATCTCCCTCCCCCACACTTGCTCCAGCATCCACCTTCGTCAAAAAGACCTCATGTCCCGCCTCCTTGTTCTTCAGCTTGCTCAACAAGCTCAGCAAATGAGTCTTGGTCTCCATCCCCGCCTGACTCGTCGGATGGTAAATGCAAATGTGGCGGGTGAGTCCAAACTTGGTGTTGAAAGTCTGCCTGCAGTAGGGGCAAGGATGCTCCACCTCCGAAACAGAATCCGTCCCTCCACCTCCCCCTCCTCCATCATTGCTGCTGCTACAGGTGGACATCCTGTTGTCAGTATGCCACCTGGAGAAGTGCTTATGGAGCTGCCCCTCAGTCTGGAAGCGGTCCTCGCAAAGTTGGCACTGGAACTGGCACGGGATCTTCTTGCAGAACTTCATCCTATGGATCCGGAGACAGTTGTAGGTCCGGAACTTCTTGAGACAGTCCTCACATTCATAAGCCTTGACAGAGTTGTGGGTCTCCACATGAGACAACAGCGCCCACTTCGTCTTGAACCGTCGGGGACACTGGGAGCAGCCAAAGTTCTCCTCCAAAGTGTGGTTCCTCAGGTGGAGCAGATACTTGATCCGATTCGTGAATGACTTGTTCTTGTCCCCGCAGTGCTCGCAGTGATAGACGTCCTGGTATGGGACATCCGCCCGCTTCCTCCCCCTACCACCGGCGCCCACCCTCCACTTAAGCCGGCTAGTGGTGGCTCTGAAGGCGGGATCCAAGTGCTTCCGGAGATGCTGCTGGAGGAGGGCATTGGATGAGAACTTTCGCTCGCAGTGGTGACAGCCATATTTCTGGCGGGCTCGGTGCTGGTACATGTGGACCTGGAAGGTCCCCCTTTTGGAATACTGCTTCTGGCAAATCTCGCAGGTGTAGACATCCTGGATCGGGATCCTCTCCAGCCGCTTCCTTGGCGTGTAGGAAGGGTCCTCATGTCGCTTTTTGTGGGTCTCCAGCGCGCTATTGAATCGGAACTGGAGATCGCAAAGTGGACAGCTCAACCTTTCTTTGCTGCTTCCGTTTCCCATCTCAGAAATGTTCCTTCGCCCTCCTCTCCGGCCAGGTTCATATCGAGGATCATCGTGGCGCTTCATATGCTGCTGGAGCAGCTTCTCGGACAGGTGCTTCCGGCCGCAGAGTCCACACTTGTACATCTCCTCCCTTCTGTGCTGAGAGAGATGGATGAGGTACAAGCGCCGCTGGGACTTTGTGAAGGTCTTGTCGCAGGTTCCGCAGCTGTAGCTGTCCTGAATCGGGATGTCCGTCCGTATTCGCCAGAGACCCCGTCTTCCCGGCACGTAATTCGGATCCTCGTGCCGGATGACGTGCAGCTGGAGGAGGGCCTCCGATCTGAAGCTTCGGTCGCAGAGTTGACAAGGAAATTTGTGTTCATCGATGTGGAGGAGGTAGGGAGTGCGCTCGGAGCCATTGAACTTCCTGTTACAGACTTCGCAGCTGTATTCATCCTGGATGGGGACATCACTCCGGAAGTTTCCCCTCTGACCGGGAACGTAGTTGGGATCCTCGTGCCGCTTGAGATGCTGCTGGAGAAGGTTCTCCGCCCGGTAGCTCCGGTCGCAGAGATGACAGGGATATTTGTGCTCAGCGATGTGGAGGAGGTACGGAGTCCGCTCGGATCCCTCAAACTTCCTGTTACAGATTTCGCAGGTGTACTCCTCTTGAATGGGGATGTCATTCCGGAAGCGTCCAGCTCTTCCGGGAACAAATGAAGGATCCTCATGGCGCTTAAGATGCTGCTTGAGCAAGTTGTCGGATTGGAACATCCGATCGCACAAATGGCAAGTGTACTTGTGCTCCCGCAGGTGTTGGATGTAGGTGGTGCGCTCAGAGGCTTTGAAAATTTTGGCGCAGGTCTCGCAGCTGTAGCTGTCTTGGACGGGGATGTCCGTCCGCATTCGGCCGATGCCTCGTTTTCCTGGGGCGTAGTTCGGGTCTTTGTGCCGGATGACGTGCTGCTGAAGGAGGGCTTCGGATCGGTAGCTCCGATCGCAAAGTTGACAGGGATATTTGTGTTCGTCGATGTGGAGGAGGTATGGAGTCCGCTCGGATCCGGGGAAGGTCTTCCCACAAGTTTCGCAGCTGTACTCCTCCTGAATGGGGACATCACTCCGGAAGCGTCCCATTTTCCCGGGAACGTAGTTGGGATCCTCGTGACGCTTGAGATGCTGCTTCAGCATGGCATCGGAGAGGAACATCCGATCGCACAAATGGCAAGTGTACTTGTGCTCCCTCAGATGTTGGATGTAGGCGGTGCGCTCGGAGCCTTTAAAAATTTTGGCGCAGCTCTCGCATCTGTAGCTAGCTTGGACCGGGATGTCCGTCCGCAATCGGCCAATGCCCTTTTTTCCTGGAATATAATTGGGATCTTGGTGCCGGATGACGTGCTGCTGAAGGAGGGTTTCGGATCTGTAGCTCCGATCGCAGAGTTGACAAGGATGTTTGTGTTCGTCGATGTGGAGGAGGTACGGAGTCCGCTCGGATCCGGAGAAGCTCTTCCCGCAAGTTTCGCAGCTGTACTGACTCTGAATGGGGACATCACTTCGGAAGTTTCCATGTATTCCTGGAACATAGTTCGGATCCTCATGTCGCTTGAGGTGCTGCTGCAACATCGTCTCTGAAAGGAATCCTTTGTTGCAGAGATGGCACTTGAACTTCTTCTCCCGTTTGTGATTTGAAAGATGGATGAGGAACCGTTGCCGTTGGGATTGGGGGAAGCTTCTATCACAGGCTGTGCAGTTGTATCTGCTCTGCAAGGGAATGTCCGACCGGATCCGACCCTTCCTCCCGGGAACATAGCCCGGATCATTGTGCCGCTCCACGTGCCGCTTCAAAATGTTCTCGGAAATGAACTTCCGGTCGCAAATAGTACAGGTGAATTTGTGTTCCCTCAGGTGCTGGATGTACAGGGCTCGTTCGGACTCTGAAAAGGTTTTGGCGCAGGTTTGGCAGGAGTATTGGCTCTGGACAGGGATGTCGGATCGTCTTCCCCGCTGGCCGGGGACATAATTCGGGTCCTCGTGTCGGCTGTAGTGTTGCTGGAGCAGTTTTTCTGACGGACATCTTCGATCGCAAAGCTGGCACTTGAATACCTCCAGTTGTCTGTGAAGGGAGAGATGCATAAGGAACGCTGTTCTTGCTGACTGGCCATAGATTTTACCGCACTTCCGGCAAGTGTAACTGCTCTGATGAGGGATACGAAAGGGTTCTCCCCGCTTTCGTTTCTTTGGGGAGTAGGATGGGTCATCATGACGCTGAGTATGTTGCTGGAGGAGGCTCTCCGTCCGGAAGCTAAGATGGCACATTTGACAGGGGTACTTATGCTCTGCGAGGTGAATTATGTACAGTCTTCGTTGGGACTGGGTGAAGGTCTTGCTGCACGTCTCGCAAGTGTAGATACTTTGGATGGGGATGTCCTCCCTTCGGAGTTTCCGCTGTCCCCTCATTCGCGGAATGCAAGTTGGAAAGGAACGTTTTGACTTGAGCGCTTCCGGTTTTACTTCCATCACTACTGTTGATGATGACACTGGCACTGTGCTCGTTCGTGAGGTCAGCATCCTCTCCAGCGCTTCGTCCGCCGCCAGCTTGATCGCGTCTTTGATGAGGACATGTGGATTGGGTGCTCTCTCGTGAGTCCATCCTTTCTGGATATAAAAATAGGTGGGTCCTCCAGCAACCTTAACATTCAGATTCTTGTGGTGGATCGCTGAGCGGTGCCTCCTTAAATTGAACAGACTGGAGAAGCTGCTCCCACACTCTTCGCACCGGCCCAAGTTTTTGTTCTCGGATGAATGCTTCTGCTCCAGGTGGAGCTCCCTGTCACTCCGATGTGAAAAGCGAGCAGCACAATTGGTAATGAGGCACCCAAACGGAAGATTGCACTGGAAGTCGGGAGACTCCTCCGTGTCAAGATAGGTTTCCGAACTGAAGGTATGAACGAGAGAGTGTTGTTGACTTAAAAGGAAACTGTTATCGAAAGTGGCTCCACATATTTCACAAGAAGCTTGCTCCAGCTCCTCATCCTGAACATTTTCGCTGGTGGTGGTGGTGGAAGTGCAAATGGCAGAATGTTGGGGGAAGTCACTGGAAAGAATCTGGTCCTTACAGGAAGTGCAGGATTGGTAGTGACCTTTTTCGTGGAAGTCCAGGCGATGCTGGAACTGGAACGTTCTTTCACAGTGGGAACATTTATAGGGCGTGATGATGACTTGATGGTCATCCTCCACAGGATTTCCTTGATCTTGAAGATGAAGTGGATCTTGAGCTTCTTGAATTGTCTCATCTTCCTCCAAGATCTGTTGACTTTTGACTTGACTATTTGTTGAAATCTGAGAAGGTGGAGGAGTTTTGACAGAGCCCCACAAATTGCCCCATCCTTCCGGTTCCAGTTGGAATGTGGAAGAAGGCGGACTGGCCGGTTCTGGCATTGGAGGCTCAGGATCTTCTCCTTCGTCATCTTGTTGGAGTCTGACCTTGGCTCTGCAGAATCTGATGTGGATATTGACCTGATTCCAAGTGGTGAACATTCTGCCGCACTTTTCACATTCGAACTCATCCCCCACAAACTTGATGTTCTTCTTTTCTTCCTCCCGCCGCGGGGCCGGCCCCCGGTTTTCCGTGTTCAACTGATGGACGTGAACATTGTTGGAGATCTTGTGCTCCTTCTGGAAGTGGTTCAGGAGGTCGTCATTCCTCTCAAACTTCCGGTCGCAAAACCGACATGGGAAGGTTTTATTGGCGGTTCGGGTCACCACCGGCTTGTCCATGCTGGCGTGGATTTTCTGATGCAAGGTCAGGTGGATCCTTTTCTGGAAGGTTTTCCCGCAATCCGAACACTTCAGCTCTGTGGGTTTGGAGGGGAGGTCAAACGTTCGGAAAGTGGTTTGTGGTCGTGGTCCACCCCCTCCCAGCGAAAACTTCCTCCCCTGTTGGGAGGAGCAAACCTTCTGATGACTGTCTTCATCATCTTCGTAGGATTCATTACATTTATCACATTTTTTGGTGGGTTGGTGGTGGAAGAGATTCTTGAAGAGGGCTTTTCGATTGTTGATTCGCTGCTTGAGCAGTTCCGAGCTGGCGCTTTCTTTCCTTTCTTCTTCGTTTTCTTTGTTGACGGGGATTTCAGCAGCAGTGCTCTTGGGTCTGCTGCTTCTACTTTTTGAGGAGGGTGAAGCGGGCGGAACTGGAAGTGGAGTGGGCTCCCTTTTCCTAAAACAAAAACAGATATTAAAATTAATAATTATGCCTGAATTTTATTTGCATTTCTAAATTAAGCAGTTCCATCGTAGCTGTGAAATAAATACAATACTGACCTTGGTGAGGTATGGCTTGACACTCGGCTTCCAGTTTCACTCTTTCCCCCGTCATGTTTACTGCCTTTCTTGATCACTACTTTTTCTACTCGTTGCAAAAATAATTAATTTAATTAAAAATCACTTTAAAATGAATTGGATATTTGGACTATTTTTTGATTTGCAAAACCAACAAACTTACCAAACAAATCATCATCATCCTCGTCATCGTCCACCTCATTGTCATTCTCTGCTTCCTCCTCCTCCCATCCAGGATCCCACTGATCTTGAGCAAGTGCCTGGACGGCCTTCCCCACCTCCACAAGCGGGAGGTTGGATTTGGATACTAAGCGCTCATCGGCAAGCGTCCTCTCCTCCTGGGCTATCACAATGTTGGGGAGGTAAACCGTTTCAGTCTTCCATTGGAAAGCGAAGACCTTATTCTTATCCTGTTTCGCTTTCTCAGCGTTTTCTCTGGGACAGCGCCGCCCCATTTTGAAAAGAAAACTTCAGCGATTTGTTGTGGACAGCTCCTCCAATGATATCCTCCGCATCTCCCTCCTCCCACGCCGGGGGCTCGAAGAAAGTGCTCGAAGAATTGATAACACCAACACAACACCTGATCCGGACCAATCCTCACTTTTCCAACTTCCGGTAAGCTTCTTCGTCCAACAACAGCGCCATCATCATCCTCAGCCTCCTCTCATTCTCTCGCAGGCAGGTAGGAGAAGTAAACTGTAAAACTACAGAACAAGAATCCCAGTTAGTTAGTTAATTAACTACATCCACAATCAAAAAACACTACGAAAGCAGTAACCGAAATCGGCAAACCGGTACAATGGATACTACATATTAATATTTTACCTGTTTAATTGATCAATACTGCAGCCGGCTTCTCTTTTCTTCCCAGTTCCTCCTCCTTCCTGATTAGTGATTAGAATCTTCACTTTTATAATCTTTCCCCCAATTAAAGTTAACCTCAATCCAGTCCAGTCCTTCCTGTCACCTGTGAAGGCACCCAAAAAACAGTAAAAACTAAACATCTGACTCTGCTGGCTGACCAATCCACAATCAAGAAACGCTTATCAAAACAATAAAAAAAGCTTTTCTACTCACAAACAAACAATGCATTTAGTTATCAATAGTTAAACTTACAATTGTGATTTTAAAATCACAATTAACACCACCACCAGCTGGGAACAAAATTTAGATTAACTTTAATTTAGCAAAGCAATCATCATCAATCAGTCAGCAATTTAACTATAAAAAACGCTGTACGTCAAGTTCAACTCGATCTTGTTATGAATGAAAGGAGTTGCTTTTCTGTTTTGCTTGCTCGAGTAAAAAGTAAAAAGTAAAACATGAGCTGGCTGATGATGAAGAAGAAAATGTGAAAGAAAATGTAGAGTGGAATGGGAAAATGTTGTTGCAGGCAAAGCAAAGCAAAGGCAAACAAGCTCAATCAAATTTTGTTTTGGTGCATTTTTTCTTGTCTTCTTAGGTGGCTCATTTGCATTCAGCATTTACTATCACACACAATCCATTTCTGTTGTTGGAGATCCTGTCCTGTCCTGTCCCATTTTTGACTTTTGCTTCTGCTTGATGGACAGGATCCGGAGGATCGGATGGATCATGTAAATGAGGTTGAGTTGCTGTTGCTGCTTCTCATTTGCATTGCATATTTCAGCTGATAATGAATCCACCTATCCATCATGCTGGTTTCGTGGACTTTGTTCATTCTTGGAGGACGCTTCCACACTCCCATGATTTTAGAGGGAGGAACGAACGTGGAGGGGAGGAAGAAAATTTCCAATTTGGAGTGAAAATTAAAGTTGTCAAGGATTTATGTTTGAATGGGAGGAGCTCCCTCCCTCCCTCCACTTCCGAAAACAATAAATTGATCAGTAAAAAAATAAATACAAAATTAATTCGACTAAAAAAAATTACGTAATCCAGACCAAAAAAGGCTGAAGGTTGAGCCTTCAAAAAAAAAGTTTATTTTTTCACTAAAAAGTAGTCGTATTTTATTTTGTATGTAAAAAAAAATATTTTTCTAATCAAGTTTTTAAAACCGGGCTGGGAGAAGAAGAAGAAGAAAAAAGTAGCATCATGGCGCGTGGAAAGCCTGGAAATCGAAAATCCGGAAAGCTAGTAGTACTGTCAGATGACCGTATCGACCCCGCCTCCTTCCTCCAAAAGGCCTCCAAGAAGAAGCTGAAGAAAGGGAAACACCTCCTATCCTTCCTGGATCCATCCCTCCATCAGCAGAGTGAAGTGGACACGGATGAAGCTCCTCTCGGCGGCTCCGGGGCCCGTAGCACCTCCTCCGGAGAAGGCCTTCCCAACCCCCCAAGAAGAAGTGTGCTGAAGCCCAAGCAGGATCCGAACAACCGGAAGGAAACGGAGACCATCGTCAGCAGGGCGATTGAGAACTTTTGGGACACCGCGTGGAACATCTGCGCCGAGCGGTTCTACACCGAGAAGGCCCCCTTCACGATCTCCCACGAGCTGAGGAACTGCTGGCTCCGGATCATGGAAGGGGAGTGGCAGGACCAGGACGCCCTGGCCACCCGGGAGCTCAAAGACAAGGATGTCTTCAAGACACATGTCAAGGATGAGCCTCCGCTCCCGCTGGCCTTCGACACTTGGTCTCGGGGCTGCATCAGCGAAATGCCAGGCTACCGGAGGGAGTCCGTCATGGACCCTTATCTGAGGGAGTTGAAGAAGCAGATTGTCCAAGTGGGCCCCGGAGATGTTTGCCTCCCCACCCGGAACCCCCTCCTCAAGCCCGTCAAAGGTTGGGAGCTGAGGATGGAGAGCAACACGAAGTTCGTCTGCGAGGAGGGGACAGCCTGCCGGAAGGGGGTGTGCAACTGTGAGCCGCTGGAGGACGGCACCGTCATGGGAGTGTCCGTGGATCCGGAAGGGAAAAAGACTTGCCGGAGGGTGGCGGGAGAGAAGTGCTCCAAGGAGGATCAGTGCTTTGACGGGGTGCAGTGCAAGGAAGGGAAATGCACTTGGGATGAGGACACGGAGGAGCACAATCGGCAGGACCGGAGGAAGACCTTGGCCATTCGGAAGAAGACCTTGCTTATCTAAAACAAATACTTTTCTAAGTGATGTCTATTTCCGGTTTCCACGAATGGCATGAGAAAAAAAATACAACATAAAAAATAAATAAATTGATTGCAATTTTTTAACATATAAAAAAAGTCGAAGTATCAGCAGCCCAAGCCACCTTATTTGCCAAACCATGATATGATGGATAAGCTAAGCATGATAAGAAAGACGGGCCCTAGTGGAGCTCCAACAATAATTAACGAATGTAGCCATTGCAACTAATTTTTTAAAAGAAATCTCATGTTACCCCATCATCATCATCTTGGAGTTAATTATGCTAATTTTTTTTTGGAGGTGATGATGATGCTTCTTCCGACCTGAAGACCTTCTTCTATTTTCCCCTTCCAAATCTCCAGTTCTAAAAAAAAATTAGTCTGATCTTCAAAATTTCCAGTTGATAATCATTCGAAAACCACCTCCAAGCGTCCGGCAGTTCCATTTCCGGCAGGGTCCAGTTCCAGCACCTCCTCCATCATGTCTTGCTGTGGTAGCAATGGGGTGAGAAGGATAAAAAAAATGAAGATGATTTTAATCATGATAAGCTGAGCAGTTAGTTTTAATGTAGGATGAGCTAATTATGATTTAATTTTGTTTCCTTTGTCTGACTCCAGTGCATTGACAATCGGGACTACTCCATCCCGTGGTGCCCGCCCAGCATTTGCTGCAATCTGTTCAAAACGATGACGGACCCTTGCTCCCAGATGCTGGACCGGAATGTGAAACGAAATGTAATTACCTACATTCATCTTATCAGTATTGGATAAGCTTCCAATTTGGTTTTCAACTGATTTTTCCTTCTTCTTTTCATTTCTTTGGAAGGTCTACGGCCAAACGCGATACCCATCCTGTCCCTGCCCTTGCGCCCCTCGAGTGCCGGAGTGCTATCGACCACCCTGCAAGATCCGAAAGATCTTGAGGCCGCCCTGTTCCCTCCCTACTTGTCCTTGTGGACCGGCGCCAAGGATGCCGGTGCCTTGTTGTGCACCCAAGTGTCCTCCCTGTTGGTCGCCACCGCCTTGCTGCCCATGCCCACTTATCTATAATCATGTGAGGTGATTGATAACCCTGTCCGTCCGGTCCATTTCCAAAATGTTTTTTAAAAATTAAAAACTCTTCCAAGTTCCCTGTTTAGATTGAAAATGAACAAAAATGAATAAAAAATCATCACCATCCGCGTTCAAAAAAAAATTCTCGAGCCCTTCCGGTTTTGTTCTACATGATAAGATAATGATAAGCCGAGGATGATGATATGTAGTCATCGTCCATTTTATGTAGTCATTGCAACTATTCTCAAGTTGCCCCATAACTCATCATAATTTATTCCTAAATGCTAATTTTTTTTCTGGCTAGCTTCCCAGCTCAGTTTTTTCACCGATTCATAATTCTGCTTTTATTTTTCCTGATCAACTTTTATCAGTCTCACTCAGCTCATTCATATTCCGTCCAAGTCGACTCTCTCCGTTATCATCATGACTAAAGCGAAGAAGCCGCCAGCCAAACCCAACCACTCTTACAATCTGCGATCCGGGATGAAGGCCAAGGAAACTGCTACAGCAGCCCGAGCAAAGAACGCTGCGTTGCGGCCCAAGAAGTCGGGAGGAAAGGCTCCTGCCAAGCGTCCTGCTGCAAAGAAGGCTCCAGCAAAGCGGCCCAATCCGCGGAAGGCTCCACCAGCCCAAAAGAAGCCAAGGAAAGCAGCAGCAGCCCCAGCCAGGAAGAAGCCCACAGCCGCCCAGAAGAAGACCACCAAAAGGGAAAGCTCCTCCTCCCCTCCTTCCGATTCCCCTCCTCCAGCCCATCGTTGTGACTCGAATGGCAACGTGATCTACGCCATCGAGGAGAAGGTTCCGGAGAAGACCCTCCAGGATCTCAAAGGGATGGATGATATCCAAAAGGCCATCAAGGCCAAAGTCATCGGCCCATTCGCCTACCCCCGTCAAGCCCAGCTCCTCAATCTGAAGGTCCCTCGCGGGGTGCTGCTGACCGGCTTGCCCGGAACCGGGAAGACAGCTTTGGCGGACGCCATCGTCAGCGACATCCGATCCCGGGGAATGGAGGTAAAATACTACCAAGAAAAGGGTCAGAGTCTCAGCAAGTACGTCGGCGAAACGGAGGCCAGCCTCCGGCTCCTCTTCCAAACGGCGAAGGACACTGCCCCCTCCGTCATCTTCCTCGATGAGCTGGACGGGCTCGGGATGAAGCGTTCCGGGGACAAGCACCACTGCCACAACATCCTCACCACCCTCCTCACCGAGCTGAACGACCTCCCCCGGGGGGATGTCCTTCTGATTGCAGCCACCAACTGTCCCCAGCTGTGCGACCAGGCGCTGATCCGGACCGGGAGGTTTGATGCCGCCTTCGAGATCCCACTACCGGGGCCCGTCGCACGGGAGCAAATCCTCCAGCTCTACTTGGACAACATCCACTTCACCCTGGACGGGGAGCAAATGGAGGAAATCAAGACAGCCACTGAAGGCTCCACGGGAAGCGATCTGGAATCATTGGTCTCCCAGATCCAGCTCAGTCTTATCGATCGCATGTTCCCTTGCCAGAGCTACGGGAAGATGGAGGACGAGGCTATTATGGAGGTGATGGAGGAGCTGGAGCTGGACATGGAGCAGGACATCCGGCCTCATCTCAAGGGGATGAAGAGGGCGTATTTCGCGGCGGCGGAGGAGTAATGACCTATGACCTGACCTGATCCCATGCAATCATCAAAGAAAAACGAAAACATTTCAAATAATTCAGCAATTAACTGAGATTTTTTATTCAATATTAATGATTGAGAAATAAACTAATCAGCTGAAGAAGCATATCATCATCAAGACCATGAGCATATTCATTTTTTCTCAGCTTGCCCCAATCCATCCTTTTTTTGTAAAGAATAATAATATGGCTACTGCGAAAGTTGTCAAGGATTAATTTAGTTTAAGTTAAGTAATTAGAGTAAGAAGCTGCATCTAAGAAAGTTGATGAGACGGGCTAAAAAAAATTAAAGTCTAGACCAAGTCGATCTTAATCAAAAAAATATCTCTTCCAATTAAAAAAAAATCAGTTCCATCCATTTTCATTCCAAGCCCAACGCATAAAAAACGCTCCGGACCAAAAGAGCAGGCCCGGCCCAATCAGCTCAACCCATTTCAACTCAATCCATGATGCCAACACGAGCATCAAAGTCCATCAAGTCCAAACTCTCCCAGAAGGTCAAGGGGGATGACCTCGCCAAGACTTCCAGCAAGGGGAAGAAGGGCAAAAGGGAGGGTAGTGGGAAGAAGCAAGAAAGCTTCGATGAGCTCCTCAGCCGGGAGTCCAACCTGAAGCAGTTCTCCTCCAAGCCCCCCAAAAAGCCAATGCCCGCAATGGACAGGGAGGAAATGGAGGCTGCGATCAGCGCCGCCCTCCTGGACTTCTGGGACAGCGCGTGGAACATCTGCGCAGAGCGGTTCTTCCTCCTCAAGGCCCCCATCACCGTCTCCTTCGAGCTGCGGAACTGCTGGCTCCGGATCATGGAAGGGGCGTGGCAGGACGAGGAGCTGGAGACCCCGGCGCTCAAAAAACACGGCACGTTTGAGAGCGACCAGCCCCCCCTCCCGTTAGCATTTGACTCCTGGTCCAACGGGACGCTGAGGACGCTGCCGGGCTACCGGAGGGAGTCCATCATGGACCCCTATCTGAGGGACATTAATGCGCTGAAGGAGATGCAGGAGGAGGAGGAGACAGGGATCCACGTTAAGGCCCCAGGATCCTCCACCAAAGGTCCTCCACCGTCCTCCACGGAGGAGGGTCCCTCCATCTTCACACAGGAGGAAGGAGGGCGTGCAAGGACATTATCCATTTTCATAAAATAATTTAAAAAAAAAATGGGATGATGGGATGGAGCCAAGCTTCTTACATGGCTTAATATACATATTTCGCCTAACTACCTAACTACTATAATCTATCTAAAATAGCCTGTTTTGAAGAGGATTAAGAATTCTTAGAAAATAAACTCAAGTTTAGTTTCCTAAAACATATCCTTCCCCCTCAACTCCAACTCATTTTTTTTTTCATGCTTCATAAAATTGGACTGTTGAGTATTTTTTTTTGTTGTAACATATTTTTAGACTTGTAATCCCTTTTCATGTGCAATATCTACGAGCAATGAAAGGCCCTTTTCTCTTCAACCTTTCAGTCCTTCACCCTTCAGTTCATTTATAACAAAAGCAACCACGTTCTCCATCCATGGCCAGTAAAAGGTTGAGGATAGTTGAGAAAGTACCCAAGGTTTTTTTTTCAACTTTTTTTTCAAGAAGAAGGGATAAGTAAAGTAGCTTATGTAAAGGTCTTCAGCAATAGCCAACTCAAACTGGTTGAATGAGCTCTGGGCCCTTTTTCAGACTTTGGGCATCAAAAGATTTTGAAGTTATTTTTGGAGTTGAATTGGGTGGTAAGCTGTCTGTCTATGTACTTTTGCTTTATATGTAAGAAGGGAAGGGGGAAGCTGGGTAATTCATTGTCTAAATCAGCCAGCTCAAACCTTGACTGACCGAACTGGAGCAGCTCCTATAAAAAGTCAAAACCATTCCTTCTTCTCTCGTCACTTGCCTCCGAGTTGCCGAGGAGGTGAGGTGGTGGCACACGGACTGGTCCTGTATTCCTCCCGTTACATATTCCCCTTGTGGATGAGGAGGGTGGATGGAGGAACGCCACTTGGTCCCCATTTGAAGAAGGCGCAGCATTTGAACGAAGTAAGTAATCAGGAATTTGTTTAATTAGGGTCATATCATGCATTGAAGTTATGTCGACTTTGCAAATTGCAGTTGATGCTCATTAAACCATGTTTTTCTGTTTTAGGTTTGTGAGCTCCTGAACTGACTCCATGTTGAAGAGGTGGCTTCATTCATCCCCACGTCCACAGACTGCAGACGCTGACGCTGACACTTCAATGTAGGAAGTGTGCAGCAGCAACTTTAACTTTGCACGCACTCCAATTATTGATGGGAAACCAGCTGGGAGACTGATATGGTGATACCGATGATGTCGGGACAAAGTTTGGCCCAGGAGGAAATTTGATTCGGGAAAACTCACTGTATACGACTTGAGGGGAGACTGTAGGTCAGTTCGTCTCCCATGTGAATACTTTCTATCTCGAGATGTTAATCTTTTTTTTAACTATAATCTTTAAGCCGTTGGCATTCAATGTAGGACATGCGGCGGCGGGTTTTTATAATCCAACTGAATTTTTTTTATACGAAACAAAACGTTTAGTGTTCATTCGTTTTTAAATAAAAGCAAGATTTAATTACGCAAGAAATTACTTTGATTATTATTATTATTAGCCATCATGTTTTTATTTTTGTCATTCATTTTTTTTTTTTTGCATTTATTTAACTTGCATCATATTATTCGCAAACTTGTAATAATTCATTTATGATAAAAATGGTTCCATCTCCTTAACGTAATGGAGGAGCTCATCCTTATCAGCCTCACACAAAGCATATCGATCCGCACAGGAGCTTTCCTCTGGCAAGTTGCTTTCACCACCACCGCCACATTTCCAAATGACTTCATTCCCTCCTCCGGAAGAGGAGCCGAACAGCACCGCGTCTTCAAAGGCGGAGAGGACTTTTCTCTCAGGAACCGTCACGTTGTTGGGGACTAGCAGACTTTCCCTTCGAGCCCGATTTTGGCCAAGTCTATCATTTAAAAAATAAAATGAAATCCTTCCACATTAAATTGGTTTTTTTTGGAGAAAGCCGAACCTTTTCAAGTTGCTCAACAGCTTCAAAATCCCATTTGGATAAGTGAATGGAGCATTTTTCCCCTTATCTCGGTTGGCTTCCAGCTCGCAAAGCGTCCTCAGCAAACAGTCATCCTCGTCCAGTCTCCTCAAAATCTATTTCATACAGAGAGTGCCAATTATGTAACTTTTTTTTAAAATTTGTTGTTAATTATTAATGAGCTGAGCTGAGCTGTGGTTTAATTAGGGGCATACTGAGAACATGGTTTCCGCCAGACGCTGCTGCTCCACAATCCGAGAATACTGTTCCATGGAGCGCTTTCTCCTCTTGGAATAGGAAGTGGCCAGTAACTCCCCTCCCTGGAACAGTTTTGTCAAGTCCAAGGGCAGAATGGTGAGATAGCTCATGACAAAGATCTTTGGAAAGAAATAAGTCATTTATGAACTTATTTCCAAACTTAAACCTTTCTTTAAAATTATTATTGGAAGGTTAATTTAACACCTGCAATATGACAAGTTGGACCAGCACCGCCTCAAAATGGCTCAGTCTCAGCCGCCACGCGCTGGTCGTTGAGGACATGGTGATCCTGGAAAATATTCCACCCTCCACAGGCCCCACCGGAAGCAGGGACAGCAGCACAACCCACATTGAACTAAACTCCTCCACTCCAAGAAAATTCCGATCCTTTAAAAGAGTTGCTGTTCCTGCCAAAGATGATGATGATAACTGGGATGACGCAGCCTCCATCATAATTTTAATGAACCTTACAATTAGAAAATTACAATTAAGAGATAACTGGTTTTGATATTTTAACCGGTGGAATCTGCAACATTACAAATATTGCGTAAGATGATCCATGATTGCATTGCACATCTTTTAGCCTGCATTTTACATGCGGATGGAATACCGTTACTTACTTGTGTACTGTAAGCTATTTGGCATGAAAATGAAATGCAGCGATAATTACATATTGCGATTTCCTCTGTCTCGAGTCATTTGCTTCTTCTTCAGGAGACTCTGACATGAATACGAACTTTGGTCTGAATGTCTAACGGGACCCTACACAAAATAAAATTTAGTCATCCAAATATGCAGTTGATTCAGATCATGATGAAAAAGGTGCTCATTTTGAGGAAAAAAATCGTTGAAAATATTTTATTAAACATATTCATTATTTATTTTTTTTAAATAAACTGTCAGTACTTTATTTTCCAATTTAACATAATTCTTCTTTTCATAATAAAAACGGCTCCATCTTCTTCACATAGTCCAGCAGCTCCCCCTTCTCCGCCCCACACAAGGCATATCGATCCGCACAAGTTTTCTCCGCCAAATCGCTTTCACCGCTTTCACCACAGGTCATGATTTCATTCTCTCCGGAACCAAATAATACAGCGTCTTCAAAAGCCGAGAGAACCTTTTTCTCCGAGATTGTCACATTGTTGGGGATGAGCAGACTTTCCCTCCGAATCCGCTTATGGCCAAGTCTAAATTTCAAAAAAAAAATTAAATTCCTTCATCATTATAAAAAATAATCAAATTAATTGTTACCTTTTCAAGTTGCCCAAAAGCTGCGAAATGCCTTTTGGGAAGGACTGATGATGATGACCATCATCATTGTTTCCTCCTCGACTGGCTTCCAGTTCCAGCTCGCAAAGCGTCCTCAGCAAACAGTCGTCCTCGTCCAGTCTCCGCAAAATCTATTTCGGATTATTTGTAATCGATTTAGATTATTTTAAACTTATTCAACATTACATCTTTTAAAATTAAATTAATCTCTGGCTGGATTACCGAAAACATGGTCTCTGCCAAACGCTGCTGCTCCACAACCTTGGAGTACTCCAGGGAGCGCTTCCTCTTGGAATAGGAGGTGGCCAGTAGATCCCCGTCCTCAATCAGCTTCGTCAGATCCAGCGGCAGGATTGTTAAATAGCTCATGACAAATATCTTCCAGCAAATGAAGAGGAGTAACTCGAATCTGCATTTCAGTTTGTTCTAATCAGATTATTAAAAATAGTTGCGGATTTCTCTACCTGCAAGACGACCAGCCCCACCAGCACCGCCTCAAAGTGACTCAGCCTCAGATACCACGCGCTGGTCATGGAGGTCATCGTAATCCTGGAGAATATCCCGCCCTCCACGTTCCCCACCGGAAGCAAGGACAACAGCAGCACGGACATCGGTCCCAGTCCAATCTCCCCCATACCAAGCAGATTGGGATGATCTCCAAGAAGAGTTTCACTTCTCCAAGAAGAAAGCGTCTGGGATGAAGCCTCCATCATGTGGATGATATAAGATAATTAAAATCTACTCCACCTTAATTTAAAGAAAGGCTAACTTGGAACGCCAACTTGTGCTGAAAAGATAATTTTGATGATGTGGTCCTAACCAACTTGCGAAAGTATATTTTGATTTTTATGATATGATCATGAGAGTAAAAAAGAAGTTGGTTTAGCCAAGCCCAGATATCCCGTTTCATCTCCTCATCCGCCGCCACCTACATAACAATGCCATGCATAATGAAGCGAAAATGATATGCAGTGATAATTAACAACGGTGGATGCCTAGTCACCTCTCTCTAAAACAGTTAAGTCAACTCATGATC
>JAQGAI010000101.1:0-27950 GCA_034696905.1 Lepidocyrtus violaceus | reverse complement strand
CATCAGTGGAGAAGAAAGTCGTATGTTTTTTACTCTAATTTTAAATATAAAAATTTGGAGTGTGCGTAGTTAATTTTTTGCTTAATGTGAAATGCATTTCTCATTTATAGATGCCTACGTAAAAAATCCTATCTATATTACCAGACCATATAAATGGCTAGAGTTGCAGTTTCATACGTTAGTCCAGCCAGTCGTTTATTATACGCTTGTGATAAGCAATTTGTCTGGGAGTGATAGCCAAGCCATGCCCTACACAATTTTTCGATAACCTTATGTCTCCCTTGAGTTGATCACGTTACGTCACTCCTTTTACTACTGTTATTAAGTTTTTTTTTAATAAAAATAAATACGTAAATACATCCTTCCCATTTATATGAGCTGGTCATCATCAGCATTATTATCATCGTAGTTGATAATAATACAGTAACCTTTTTCGTCTGGAAGGATGCTCTCGAAATAAGATTGTGCGGTGGAATGGGAGAGCCGATGATGATGATTGTGATTACAACTGTGACACGATCCTTGCCCTTTATAGGCATTAGTTTTTATAAACATGAGCGTAACATAACAGACAGCCCTTTTACCCTTGCTCTGCTCTTTTTTTACTGTGTCAGTTGATCCAAATCATCATCATCATGAATGGATTTCCTTGATTAGGACGGAAAATTATCATATTTTTATGAGGAAAACACGTACCTATCCACATACAAAATATGTTTACTGTCGACCTGCTATATTCATATTCTCCAACTTATTCTCAACGACAAATGACTCGTATCTTTTATAGCCAGAGCGAAGAGCTCCAAAAAGACCGTCTGAGTCAGAGAAGAGCTTCTTCAGACAGAAGCTAACCAACCCAAACCACAGACAACGAGATACGTATTCAACTCTTCAAAACCCAACCTCGATTAAAATATTTAATAAAGAAAACAAGTCACATCAGCATCATAGTAATATGTGTACGGTATAAATAGAGAGATGCTCTTTTACAAAATGGTGCATGGTCTGCAGTTCGTCGGCCAAGAAGAAGTTACGTGAGTGATGGAAAAAGGAAACCACACATACCATTATCATGTATACTATTATTGTTTCATTTCAATTACTTTTATTGCTCAGCCCTACCGCATCGTCTTCATAACTTCATGCTAAACTTCACTTCGGTGCGTGGTGGAGTGTGGAACATTTTAAAACAGTTTTTAGCTCATCAACCATCTCAAAGAAAGTCAATCTTTGGATTTCCTCAGTTGATTCCTGTAAATATGTACATATAATGCTTTGTGTATAGTATTGATAGTGCAGTGATCCTTTCCTTGAAATTATATGTAGTTTAACATGATCGGTGAGATTGGCGTTGGTCTATCCATATTTTACAATTAGTCATACATGCTTTGTAATTGTAAAGGCATATTCAACTGGTAACCGCAACCACACAAGTGTATTTTGATCAGTTTCTCTTTAGCTCTGTCAAAACTTCCCTTTCCTCAGTTCAATTCTTTAATGGATGGGATAAGTGGACCGAAACGTCAATACTTTGATCAGTTTTCTCAGAAGATCATTAATCAATGTCCAATTTAGATCAAACCAGTAGTCAAATTATGATACCATTTACCAACACATGTACTCCTTACGTCAGACAGACAATGCTCATACACTATCAATGGACATACAAGATTAGAATTAGAAGAGCTACCTATTCTCGTATGCACCTTTTAAAGTGGATGCAAATGAAATTCTCAAATGCGTAGAAAAAAAAACTGGAGCAGAGAAATGCATTTGGATTTACAAATTAGATTGATAAGCCGCCACCACCAACAGTTTTACTATCTGGATGAGATAAACCAAATTATCATTAATTTTTTCAAACTTCATAATTCTTCTTCACTTGATATTATTATGACCACTGACAATAACAAATGATTTTTTTTACTCTCCTACATTTTATAGCCATGCATCATTTCAAATTAAACTCCAGCCCTAAGACACATTGAGGTCAAGATCTATATATGGTAATTACGCTGACTGGATGAAAATTAATTTATGGAGTAAATAATGCTCCCACTAGCCAGCCTCATTAAATGAAACCTTCTCGCCACTGGTTTATAAGCCAGAATATAACCTTTACACTACACATGCAATGATGCAACTTCTCCTTTCTTTACACTTACAATTAGACTCCCATAAATATTCCCAAGAGCTGAGCACTATATGCACCTTACTATCAATTAAGAGAAGTTCAAGTAAAACATTAATCACTTCAGTTTTAAAAGTTAGCTTGATGCTTTCACAAAATGCTTTGTATCTAACATGTGTACGTACCCATGTTAATTTTTTTTATCCAGCCATGTGATCATCATCATCATGATTCACTAGAAGAAAAAGAGAGGAACGAAGAAGGATGTGTTTTTTTCTCGATCAGGCTTGGACCCTTGGGAATGATCAAGTTGATAAAAAACAAGTTCATGTAAATAAAACACCTTGAATGAATGGGTCCATGACTAATGCATCAAAGAAGTTAATCAGATATGGAGTCGGCTCCATGTACTTTACTTATTAAAAAAGGGGAAAAGGTACGTTCGCCTTTTTCTTCTATCATTGCTTCATTGTTAGCTGTGAAGTACTGTGTGTACCTATTGCTCCAAAGCTTTAAAATTTATTTTCTTCGGATTATGTGCTTTTTATATTTCCTTCGTGTTTTTTATTCCAGATCACTTGATACGATTCAAAGTTGCCATCATATCATCATCATCACATCATCATAATGCGATCATTCTGTACATCCAAACGTGAGGATTTAACAATGTGACGATTATCAACATCACAGATCATGATCAATGAGCATCAGACAAATGCATCTACTAAGGAAAGAAGTTGCAGTTGCGGTAATCTCATTTCTCCATGATGCTTGCTTATTTGTTCGAATCTCTCAAAAACCTTAAGAAGTGTTTCCTCTTCCCCAATAATACATAGGGACAAGACTTCCACTTTAATTTATTGTCCTGTTTCGGACGCGCTTTGTTTTTTCCAGCTTTCAAGACCACGAAACGAAGGAAGGAAGAATGAATGAAAGCCCTTTTTGTTTTCACGTACTTACTTTAGGATGTATAAGCTTGCTTACGTCTTGTATTCATGTTTGTACTACTAATAGCGCCTCTGTCTGTCATGTCATGTAACACGGCTACCTTTACGAAAAAGATACCGACCGGCCAACCGTAAGTCCGTTCACCAGCCAGTCCAGGCAGAGTCTCGACAAGCCAGAAGAAAAATTGAGTCCGTAATTATACAAACAATAAGGCGAGAATTTATTTATGATTGTTAATAAGAGCATGGTATTTATAAGAAAAAATAGGGTGCACATAAAAAAGGAAGACCATGTAAGAAGAATGAGTATAACAAGTGAGAGTTGTAGTAGAAGTGAGGGACGGATATCGGGAGTAATGATCAAAACTGCTCAGGAGATGAAGCTGCCACGATTCAATTTTACTGGATGAATGCTCATTAACTTGAATGTGCTTCTGCTGCCGTTGTGCTGTGCCTTCAGATAGTAAACTTCTCGCCTTGAAAACAATAATATGCTTTTAGCAAACACATATTTCATCCGGTAATGGATCTGATTGTAAAGAAACTAATGTTCATTTGGACACTTATTGAGCTTTTTTCCCAACTCATACAGATATCATTCAACAACAATAACAAAACACACGCATCTTCCTTTACTCTAATCCAATATATCTTTAAGGTTTTGTGCCGTGTGTGTGGAGTGGAGATGAGAAGGTAGTATATAAAGATACATAATAAAATAACAAAAAGAGCATGATTACCTGTCCACTACAATTGCTACTGCTGCAAAATTACGGACACTGAATGTGTGTGTGTTTTGTGCTTGTGTTCGGGTAGTGAGATACATTCACTCGAGGCTCGATAAAATCAAATGGATTATCTTAATTGGACAACATTCTTAATTACTCCAGCAGACAATGGCAATGCAGTGGTGGTGAAGGTGTAATGTTCAAACTACTTTCAAAAAGCTAATACTAATACCTAATCACTTCCATCCAACAACTGAAACTGAGGCCTTATACGAATTTATTTTTATGTGCCATTGTAATAAGCAACCATAAATTTTTATATTACCAGAGCATACAACAAACCAGAAGCCATACTATTAGTAGAAAATTATGGCTCTGTTTAAAAAAAGAAAAACTTCAAAATAATTATATCATTTTCCTCGATGACCATTTAATGTTTCCAGTTTGTTTGATTTAGTAATTACTATTCATGGTACGTTCCGTTCAGATGCGTGCATTATATTAGTTCAATCGCTCCCAGTTCCGAATGCATATACCATGTTATCCATAATATTAAATAGTATAATGCAGTTCTAAAGTTTCCGGTATAATTGAATACCTGGCTTGTGCCCCAGAAAAAATTGCAGGCTGAGGGTACTCAGGTATGCTACTTTTGTCCGTCTCCGCCTTTCCCAAACAAAATACAATGCATTTTCGTAAGTTTCAACACTGACCATTCAACTGACGCATCGTTGAGACTGATTAATGCTTCCAGTGGCATTCCTGGAGCTACATAAACTATTAAAAAGAAACGCATTCCGTGTTCCCGTTCCCCTGATAATACGCTTGACCGAAAGAAAAAACTGCACTTTTATTTTACACACTTTCGGAAAAAGTGCGAAAGTCTTTGATGCAATGATGCAATCAATTATTACAGGATTAGATTAAAAATCTAAAAATAGACTAACTAGCCTTTTGCATTCAACCGCCAGATTTTTTCAAGAAGTATAATATTACAACAAACCTTACTTATCTCTCCTTACATCTCCCTAACAAATTGAGAGGGTGACTGATCCACCATCAGATTAGAGAGGGTTTTTAACATTTTTTAATTTAAATAAAATACTTATTAATTATAAAAATCTACTTTTATTGAGATTGCTGCAACATAATGGATGATGATATGATTAAGTGAAGAGAGTGGCGGAGCTTCAACTTCCCCGCTTCAAGAAGCATTTATTTACAATAAAAATTTAAAAATAGATAAAAACTACCCCAATACTACATGTAGCTAATGCAAACTGAGGATGAGACTAATTGATAGTTTCACCTTCAGGCTAATTACATATTATGCAGTAGTTCGGCGAGAAGAGTCTGAAAAGTCACGATTACGATTGCACTAATTGAAAGTAAAAGCTTAGGCATCATAAGAAAACCGTTCTTATCATATAACTTTGCATGTGCAAACTAACACTACACCATTAAAAAGAAAACTAAAAGGTTAAAATTGATTTAGGTAATAAAATAGCCATAGACATACGTAATCTTCCCAGGGCTAGAATGATATTTCCTTTCACCACCACCACCAGCTTCTCCTCCCGTGAGAGAACATTACAGATTTATATAGATAAAAAAGTATTCAGAGTTTATTGGCAAGAGGAGATGAGATGACTTGAGTTAATACAATGATGATGATGTCTTCGCTTTTAGTATTTTTTTGTAGGAACTTTGTAAAACTGTTATCACATATCAGTATAATAATGATTATTACTATTTCTAGAATTTTAGTCTCTTTTATTACATTTTGGCAACTATCGAAGAATCTTCTTGACTTGGATAAAGAAAGTGTTTATCATGTGGCACCAAAACTTCCGAGAAGATTGAAGATTGTGAGCATTTAGCAAATATCATTTTTATATCAATGATGATTTGAACTCTCCTCCCATTTGCTCCAAGGTATTGTGCCCGTTCGAGCATTTTGCCAGCTAAAACAATGGCAATTATAACTACAACAACCTGAGCTACTTCCTGCCATACGACCCATGCAATCGCCACTATCTTTTGGAGAAATAGCACTGGAGAAATGATGAGAAGGATGATTATTTTTAATGTTATTATTGGTGGTGGTCACTGTCCGTGACATAATTATTTTAATGAAATAGAGCTTCCTTCTGCTTACTTTTTTATCAACCTATCTATAGCCCAACAGTGTTTTATGGAGTTGGTGGTTCAAACTGATTATTTATTAATTAGCACCAGAACTTTTGAAAAAAATTACTTTAATGAAGAGATACAAAAAACAGAAGGAAAACAGATATTGTCGGTTCTGTACACACAGATTCAAATTTGGTTTCATTACCAACATCCAGTGAAGTTCACGCATGGCAGTAGTCAACCATAAGCATATGTACATTATAGGCACGTTCTATCTGGATAAAAAATACTACTCCCGAGTACATGCCATAAGTCAGTGTAACGCTACATGCTGTACACCCACTATATCCTGGAAGTTAAGAAACCCTCTAACGTCTGCAATATGACTTAACCGAAAAATCGGATAGTGTACCATTGTGCTATAGGCTCCAGCATTTCAAGAGATTCTGAATGAACCCGAGAAAGTCAGCAAACTCCCGCTAAGCTTCGCTCTCTTCTCCTTCCGCTCTTCTTGAGAAAGCTTTCCCCTCCGAAAAAAGCCAGCCTTGCTACTGCCATTACATGCTAGTGCAGTGCATTATTGCTACCAGCCACAGCTCAGCCTAGGAATATGCTGTGCCATACTGTGAAATACAGTTTTCCATTCAAACTCTCGGCCAATACAATGTCAACGATAATCATGACATGAGTATGACCATGCCATCCAAACTCTATTTACTCGCATTTATTAAAATATAAACGTATTTAGTACAATTCCTGGGTGGAATCGTACAATAAAATGGGATAGATTTTTTGTAAACCCATTTCATATATGACTTTACGTAGTCTTTATGTTCACATGGCATGAGTTGAATTGGGTTCCATTCCATGTGTGGGTCTAGCAGGATTTCCCCTTTTTATATCGGCACATCATGAAAAACTGTGAATTACCTATAATCAAAGGAGGGAGAAAGGGATCGTTGGTGAGAAATGTTTTTTTTCCTTCCAACCCTCCTCCCCATACATTCTGCTCGTGTAAGTATGTAGCAAGAAAATTACTTAATTTTTATTTCATACGTACATTTCGTACACATACGCCATCACAACGGACTACAGAGGAGGACAGGAAAGGCAGCGGTCTCATGCATGCATCTGCTTTTTATTTCATTGATTCATACAATTGAGGGGAACCACCGTATTTTTACTTCTTTTAAAAAGTTATGATGATGGCGGTGGTCAAAATTCCAGCTTGAATGTCTATATGAGCTGGGTAAATACTAGAAATAAAATAAAATGATAGAAGAAGCGGATGGTTCGTTTCGTTCAGTAATATAAATCTGTTCATACAATCCTTCTGTTCTCCCGCTGCTCCCAATTATTTTATGCTGCGTTATAAACCTATTCAGTTGCCTGTAGCTGAATTTACGCATATGAATGCATATTCAAATCCTTTAGTTTTTTATTATTGTTATTACATGCATGTTACGCTATTTTCACATCTACTTCAGAGGACTAGGTGAACATGATATTTCCTGTAGGCTCATATTTTTAATAACAATACTATAGGATTTTTACAACCTGCTTTACTTACTTACTACCAATACTATGAATTGAATGACATAGGTATAACGATTTGGTGGACACGCATCTACACTATTCGTTCAAACTTCTTCGGGTTTTTACAAGTTATCTCGAGAAAAACCATAAGATTTACTGGGCTCACACACTTTGAGAGAAACTCCGTTTTTACAACCTAGTAAAAGCAATCTAGACGCATGTATGACTGAAAATATAAATAAAAAATGGGGAAGTTCATGATATTTCACGTTTACGACTTTTCCCGTCCCCTCGATAAACAATTTTACTATTTTTTACAGTGGATTTTTGTGAGCTGTTCAATCTTTCCACCTGTCAAAAGGCAGGGAGCTGATATATCAGCTAGAGAAAAAAAAACTAAATGTGTATAGAAAAGTCTACACTGTTGAATGACATGGTCATTTTGTACTCAATCATGTTAATGTTCAGTTTTAAAAATAATATACAAAGTTTATACATATATCTACTGCTGTTTTTGCCGTATTATTTTTTTGTAGAAAAAATTGAAAAATTTCATCTTGTTTAACTTTTATTATTATAACAATCTGTTATCTAGCTTGATGATCAAGTACACATAAAAAATCAAATCGACCTCAGACTGACATGACTGAGTGAGCATGCAGTAGATATACATACGGGAATAGGCTTATTCGCACAAATTTTATTATTCTAGGGAAAAAGAAATGGTCAGTTAAATATCTTTCAACTCACCACTTTACTTACCTAGGGCCATTGTCACCATAGGGTTCCTTATTTTACCACTTATGTAACGACAGGGAACTTTGTAACGAGCTTTGGGATGAATTAGAACTTTTTCGTGAAGTGAAATGCTCCACTGATCCCGTCTTATTTGAGTGGAACGAGGTACACGGGGCATTGTGAGAGCATCCCGATTTTCAGTAGCAAATAAACTCAGAGCTCCCATTTTTGCACGAAACAGATAAATAAAGCTTTGTTATTGTATGGTAGACTGCTATTCGGGGTGGGAAGGATAATGCACTCGTTTTGAACTTGAATTTATGTAAAACCACTACCGCTCTACTAGGCTCAGTGACCCAAGGATATAGCATTTAGCTATTCTAATAATACCAAGCGTAACTTTTCCAATAGCCCACTGTAATCTAATGGATTATTCTCCAGTATAGACTAGCCCTCGGGGACACTTTCGCCTTTTCACACAAAGAAACACATGCACACTCACTCCGGAGCATTTCGCTGGAATTGGAAGTAATGCGTGAGGTGTCCGTGGCGGAAGGTTGAGTGAATTGATTCTGCATTTTACTTTCAACTGCACTACGAAAATAAATTAGCTGCAATACTCTGCTCCACCGTTTTGCATTTCGCACTTATTTGAGACCAGAATAAAAAGGTGTTCCAGCAGATACACCTCAACAGCCACCATGACCAATGTGGCATCCCCCTCTAATAATAACTTTCTGACTGGTTATTTAGTGTAAATGTATTTTAAACAAGGTGCGTAGAAATGGTAAGCATGTAAGTTCTCTGTCGGTATAACCATTCCTTCCTATTCTTTAAAGCATGTTGCCTTTTTAGAAAGATGATACCTTAAGTCTCAACAACAAAAGTGGTCATGCACTCTCCCAGCCATCCTGACCAACTATGCATATTAAATTTTAGTGGATGTTGATGATGATGATGATGATCAGCAACAGTGCATCTGTACTTGTACAGGCATTTAAATACAAACTTGCTTGCTTTAGAAAGTTTTGGAAACCCCTTGCAAGAGCTAGGTCCAGCAGGAATTTCAAGCCTTTTCCCAGTCATTAATATGCATAATTCAACTCATGTCCACCGGAATGTAGGGATGTACCTCTGTCAAAATGTAATACAGCTAGGTACAACATTTAGCCAGGACGGGGAGTGGGAACACCATCCGGAGTCTCTAGATATGGGCTAAATGGGCAGCGGAGCTTAATAATAATTTCTGGCGCCATGATGCACATGTATATTTTCGGTGGTCGAGTCGGGTCGTGGTTTACCCATCGTTGCAATATGTATGCAATGTGTATAATTCCCAGCTAAACTCTAAACTGCCTGCATTGAACAATCTTTTGACCATGAATCCTTGCCGATCTAGTCATTGTGTTGGTTTTGCAAATAGGTGCAGTGTAAGAGCAACTCATCAAAGTCACCGTTTTTTTCTTTCACTTTTTCTATTCATGCCGGCTGCCCGTCTGTCTACCACCTTTTTAGGTGAAACTGGGGGTTAAATAAATATACAACTTCTAAAATATCTACATTTAATGGGTGGACAATGAGCTATTTTTTACAGGGTAATTGGTTGGGATTGGGATCGGATGTTACGCTGTTTTTGGCGTAGATATATGAGCATATTATTAAAATTAAACAAGAAAGATGCATTCGACTCAATTTCTGGTTTCTTTATAAAAAAATATGATGTTACAATGTGAGGATGCACTCGATTAGCATATGTTTTACTCGGACTTTTACATTTGTACTTTTTTAATAGCATTGGACTATTATTTTTATCTTTTTGCAAATGCACTAAATATATAAAGAGCTACAAAGTCTGGAGGATGAGGATGATATGATGGGCTCCTCCGTCTTGTTAAAGTTTGAAATAGACTCTGCACCATACGTAAAACGATGAAAATGTGAGATAATGATAAGCAAATATGCTGTGGTGATAAAATGTGTGTTATTATTGGGGCAAGCCTATTTTCCACGTTCAGCAGGCTGGCTGTCCCTTCAGGACATGTTGATGTGAGATGGACGTACATTTGGATGAGAACATGTTGATGGCCAAGGTATTTAGGTATTTATACCGACAATTTTATGAAAACGTGTTGGGCCATTTTACAATCTTCAGAGTTGGAGATGGTCGGAAGGAAGATGCCAGTTTTGTGTGTTGGAAAAGAGTTGAAGGCATTATATCATCATTATACTCTAATAATTCATATTCTACTCTGCATATATTTATAGATGCTATTGATAGGGATGGTGTAAACGATTGCCTCTATTATCTTTACGATTATGATTAACTATTATGTATATAATGAAGGAAGAGAACATTCATCCTCCTACTGACCATGCTTAATGTCAGAGAACATTCGACTGTTCAGCGGACTCCACAACCAACGGAAAAAGGAAACAAGGAGAAACCACAAAAACCCATAAAACATGAAAGAGAGCGTAATAAAATTAATAATTTGGGTTTCTTCTTCCCATTTTTCTAATAATGCGCACAGGTAGGGATGCGTAATAAAGATGAACGTTGCAATTATTATCGCATGAGCTCCCTATTCTTTTGCTGCTATGTCTGTATAGATATTTTTGTCCGAAAGAAGTTTTCTTTGCTGAACGAAAATTTGTGTTTGTATAGAATATTTATTCACCTAAGTATTAAGTCAAGATAAGGCTGCTTATGGATATCTAACGACAGGTTTAGCAAAGTTTAAAGTTGTTTCTCTCTCAGTCTGACAAGAGCAGCGACGCGACTTGACCAAGAATGATGTGGGATGTTGTTAATGCAAACTTGGACATTGAAAATCTAGCTACAGAGCCGTTTAAAACTGATAGTAAAAATAAATAAAGTTGAAACAAATGATTCCACTCTCAGACATATTACAGTAAAATGTTATTGAAAAATAGTGTCTCATTCGAAATAATTCGATTGTTAATGCTATATAAGCCTAGTTGATATTCCTGTCTCATCCTGAGACTATTTTACATTACACATTTCTCATTCGTTTTCTTTTTGTTTCTTCCTCAATCCATGAATAAGCCTAATTGTTATTTCTGAGGAGTCTTTGTATACATAAAAGAATTAGAAAACATTTTCAAAAAATCTAGCAATCTGGTCAATTTATTCAACCATATTTCATACAAACACTTATATCCTACGAGCTTTGATTAGAAGTTGAAACGATTAGCCAGCCATCCCATAAATGTGACATATTGTAATACCATCACAAATGGGAGGGAAAATATTATAGAGGATTTTCATAAAACATCGCTTATGATTCAAGGCACACATGAATAAACGACACATTTCTTAGATGTTATTGCAATTATGTCAGGATTAGTTTATGGCAAGGGAAAATATTAAGATCTGACTAGTAAATCAGCTTCGACAAGGCAGTCAAATCGTATGAGGAGACTGCATAACTAAAATGCAAATGTCTCTCAGACTATGTCAGTCTTGCAAATTTTGCATCGTGCGGATCATAAAAAGGAGATCCGCTCTTTGTGAATTTGGCTATGATTAATAACAACCGAACTGGTTGAGGTGGCTGTCCATGTCAAAAATAATGCCAAAATATTCATATCACTCACTGAAAAATGATTCCCCTTTTCAACTCTACTCCTTTGCCATAAGATATTACACGGGCGAGCCAAAAACCAACTTGTGAGAAGAATCCAAAGAAGAGAATTCTGTTTTTCCACTCATACCTAACCTAACTACCTACATATGTGGTTGTGAATGCAGAAGCTCTGAAATTTTTGGACTCACTTTTTCATCTTCCACAACAAGCCACAAAAAGTTTCCTTTACAGCTTCCCATAATAACTGGCCAAGCTATAAACTAACTTGCTTGTTTAGCTGCATTCACCAGATGTTACAGGTTTTTTCTCTTTTGCAATGCAAAAATTTAATTTCGTTGCAGTTATTGCAGTAAAATGTAGCATAATATCTAGTATCTGATGGAGTGGAGAGAAAAGTGAAGCTTCATCATCAGCGTCATCATTACTGATCAATGCTACTAACAATCCAATATCCAATCCAAGTCCAGCAAAGAGAACAAAGCGTATTGTCTTGTAGTCTAGTTATCTAACGCAAAAATTATTGCTACCTGTCAACTGCATTCAAGTTTCTGCGAAAAACGAATCAAGAACAAAACCGCTCCTAATTCCCACAAAAAGTTATATAGCGAAAATACCCTCCTCGTTTTGAAGTTGTCACTTTTGCATTTTATCAGGACTGTCCATATGTAAGAAAAATCCAAAGCTCATGTACTTTAACCTGTACCTATATACCTACACGACTGTGCGCTTGAGTTCTCAGATTATATTTAATTCTCCTGTTTAAAGTTGTTTTGTCATTTATACTTACTGCAACATCATCAGTTTATTTTGAAGCAGAGCTTTATTCTTTATCTCCAAAAAACAAAAGTGAGGATTAGAGAAAAGCTGCATTTTCTCAATCTTTTCCGATGCTTAATTAAGAAATTCCTTAAAGGCCGAAATTTGTTAGTTGAAGCTAAGGATGTACAGGGCCACCAACGTGCTGACTGATATGAGACAGGTTGACTTGTCTTGTCACATAATTCAAAGCGTACTGTAATCATTACGTGAAATCACCTCCTTTGCTTTTCAACTCGGCTCTTCAGCCAGCAGAGAAGTTGAGAGGAAGACGAAAATGATTATTGTTATTATTGACGAACCAGATGAAGAAAAAGTCACACTTGAAATGCGCAACAGCTCTAATGAGCAAGGTAACCGTAACTGATAAAATCAAGAAGATCTAGTCTGGAACTGGATTTCACCCTTTTGGTGAATCAAATACTAAAGTTTTTTACATGGGTTTACAATTAAAGGGGATGATGGGATAAGGATAAAGTCATTTTCTTCCATATATGTACGAAAGGTACCTAAAAGAAAATACAAATTCTGTATCAACCACACTGATTGTGCTCATTTTTATCGAAAATAAATGTTTGTTATTTTGAGTGAGAACTGTAAACATTGTGAAATTCAAGGAGTGTAGGAATATAACGAAGGAAATTGACAAAATGGGTGTGCATTTTAAAAGGAAATTATTGCTAACTCCAGATTTATTTTTTATCTATGTACAGCTGCCTACTTGATATTCATGTGGGACTTGGACTTGCAGAATTTGACCTTTCATTTTTTTATCATGAAGTGAAAAGGTGAAATGAGACTTAACTCGGTATGAACGTGCTTATGATGATTAAATTTTTCTGAAAAATGAATCAAGGACGACAACTCGAGTCGGCTCTCATAAACATATACGCACACACAGATATATAATTTTTTACACATGAAAAGCAAGTCAATAAAAAATGAATCGTTAAAAATAATTGTGTAAAATCAACAAAAAAAAACGTATTTTATTTGGATAAGCAACTCACAACACAGTTTTAAATAAGCTTAATACATAATATCAGTCAATTAAAATAATTACAAAAGTAAAACAAATGAAAACAACCAAACTTCCATTATTGGAACTATGTAATAAACGGAGCAAACAAAAAAGTGAAAAAAACACGGATACGTTGGATGGAACTAGTAATTTGATCTTAACCTGTAAAGCCAGTTCGTTGACTAATTTCTCCGCAAGTTTGATCTCATTGACCTGCTGCTGACCAGCATTCAAAGCATTGATCGCCGCTGCAGCAGCTACAGCTGCCGAAGCTGCGGATGAAATTCCTCCAGGAGATGTGGAGGAATTAGCTACGCTCCCTCCTGAAAGTCCACCGCCAGTAGTACCAGAAGTGGGAACAGAGTGACCATGCCCACTGCCCGAGCCGGATGAAGTAATAAGAGATGAGCTATTGGAAGAACAGGAATTGTTTGGCACTCCTGAGCCAGAAGAAGATGAAGTTGGAGCTGCAGAATTGCTCGTGGTCGTATGGGGTGCTGTGGACGTTGCATTCGTTGCATTTACTGAAGCAGCTGCAGCCGCCGCAACCCCTTGTTGCCACAGCTCTTGATTCATTTTCAAAAGTCGCTGTGTCACTTCGTTCATCACAAGATCGTCAATTGGAGACATTTCCATTATTTTTGAGGCGGCAGCCGCCGCTGCGACCATTCCCGAATTGTTATTTTGGGATGCGGCAGCAGCCATGGCAGAAGACAAACCAGTTGCTAGTGCACGAAGTTGTTGTTGCTGCTGGGCTGCCAGTGAGTTGACATTGTTTCCTACGCTATTAACAACACTGTTTGCGAGTGACACCGCCATGGGCAATGACATTGGCAGTGATACGGATGGGTCAGGACTTCCAGGTCGAGATCCTGGAAGGGACTCTGGCTCGGGAGACCCCATATCCTCATCATCGTCATCATTATTTTTCGCACTATTGGACAATGCCAATGCTAATGCTGCTGCCGCTGCAGCCTGTGCAGAAACAGAAGATTGTGAAGATGAACTTGAGTTGGAATTGCTTGCATTTGAGCAAGGCTGCTGATGATGATGAAGAGAGTTGGAACTGGTGACCACAGGTGTGATTGTCACATTGCCAAGCCCGAGTCCAAACAGACCAGGAGATCCACTTGGACTGTTATTATTACTGTTACTACTTCCTCCAGAGGGACTTATGCTGAGACTGGAGGATGATGGAAATGTGCTTGATGTTGAAGCGGATGTGGAGGAGCTGGAACTATTGACAGTTCCAAGTCTTCCATTCCCATAAATGGGATGATGAATTTGGGCCGACGAGGTCATGTGGACTGGCCTCGCGGAGATTTTTTGACGCAGCTTGACTGATTAAACGGACCCGCAAAGCAGGTCCAACAGGTTCACAAAAAAAAACTGTTATTCTCGCTTTTTAGAAGCGAAGCGAAGTGAAACTGTCTTGAAGAGATTTGACTAATTTTTGACTAGATGCGTTATCATATTTTTTGTAACTTTTTTGCATATCTTGTTTTTTGTCACTTTTTTTAAAATTGGAAATAGTCACTCCGATTGAAGTTTCAAAATGTGATTATCACACACGAGACACCGACACAGTTAATACTGAATGGCAATTTGCACATTTAAATTTCTATTTCCTCCACAAGGAATTTTCCACAAGCTTGACATTTGCTTTAGAAGTTTAGTAAGAATTCCCAATCTCACTTAACAAACCACCACAGTTTCATAAAGAAAAATACCATACGCCGATGGAACAGTGTGAGAGAAAGTAAAAATGACTAGACCGGGGAGACTTGAGATTTGTCAGCCTTGTTTACACACAAGGGAAAAAATTTCCGTCCAACGTGCTACAACTTTCCTTCTGTATATATATTTTTTTCTTCCACGAGAAAAGAGTCGTAGATCCGGGATGACTGAATAGACATGCCGTAGTGAAGTCGAAGACGGAGACGATGCCTGTCTTTACTCTCTCCAGATTCTTGGCTCTGGTGAGGAACTGCTGCTGGAGAAAAGATTGAGGAGAAAAGTATTCCATTCTTCTTACATATGAAGAATTAGTGGAGACAGTCCAGGCTCCATATAGTAGAGAGAAAGGGAGATCCTTACATACAATACACAACCTAACTAACAAATACATACACACATTTCTCCCGTATTGACTATAAGCTGTCCGAGAAAATTTTCTAAACCCGAGAAATAAGTAACGCCAAGGCACATAAAGGCAACAGTGTATACGTATATGGATGATAGTGGTAAAAGAAGGGGAAAAGAAGTTAGTAATATCGTCTCCACATTGAGCAGAGGAAAGGCAACATTGCCCTCTTAACGTTTTCTCCGGACCCCCTCTTTACTTCACTTTCCATAGAAGGAAGAAAAATATTCCATAGGAAAAAGCTGCCCTGCTTTTTCGGGTAGCTTTTTCTCCTTCTTTTCCCGTTCCTTTCTAAGTATTGTCAGGAATGGATCTTAGCCGAGGAGCACTACATTACCCTTACACCTCCATACTCCTCCTGTATAAATTCGAGGGTTTTATCCCTCCTATAAACAGTCCTATGGCACTATTCTATTATGTATTTATACTTATTTCAGGAAACACGGACCTATATGTACCCTCTTTACTCCAGTTGTAGTAAGAAAGGGAACGAGTGAAAGTTTTCGCAGACTCCTCGGTATTATATAAAGTTGGTTGGAGCGCCGGCGTTTTCCTAGCTGGATAAGAATCCCTCCTCCCTGTTTTCTTTTAGCCACCCCGCTTTTCTAAAACCGAGACCCGGGATCTCCCTACACATCTGACTTGTAGCTTTAGTTCCCTTCCACGTCTCTCCATGCATGCATCACGCTCCCTACTCTCATTTTTTCCCAATTTTTTTAATTCCTGCATGATAAGTTTTTCCCCCTTCCTCCCTAAACACATACATTGCGTAATGAAATGAAGCAGGATACAATCCATTCTTCTCCCCCTCTATTTTCCTACATCAGAAACTGATAGTGAAATATGAAAACTCCTACTTCGGGAGAGAAAAAAACTCTCATGGTCATCATTTCTGTCGTGGGACGGTGGATGTACGTACACATCAGTCGGTTTTTTTTATTTCGTTACTTTCATGGCTTCTTCCCTAAATTTGAACTGACAACCAATCGTTTCAACTTTTTCTAATGGACGCACACATGCATATCTAATCTAGCAGGATGAAAAAAAATGGAGGAATATTCCACACAATTTTTAATAATCTAACAGAATACTTCTCTCCTCTATACTTCATACATATCACTTTTCGGACAAACGTCGCCCTTCACATCTACTCATGTAGCAACAACAACAACTATGATATTGCAATTGAACCCGTAAACTTTTTTTCTCCTCTTCCATTATTAAAAATCCTGACAAAAATATGAACGTCATTTTGGAGATTTTTTTATAAACAAAAAAAGCTATGATAAAAGCTTTATGTAATTTAGTAACAAATCAACTTTTTTCTCAATAATAAGTTAAATTTTTTGAAAAAGTAACGAAGAACTGCATGTAAACGTTGCTCATTATTACAGAAAATTACATATATTATTTAGTGCACATACTCAACTAAAAGATGCGACAGCCGGTTTATATGCCAGAATCGTAATGCAAGGAACGAGCGAACGAACGAGTAAATGCTATTTTCGGATGTTTTAAAATTAACGATGTAAAATCAACAGTTTCGTGACATGTCTAAAAAAAATTCCAATCCACTCTCAAAAGTCTTTGTGTGTACCAATTACAACCATAATATGCTCTCATTCATTTCAGAAATTGGAGATAAAAATTTCAGCCAATAACTAACGAACGGAAGTTAGAACGCATCCAAGTTCATGCTTCTCAAGTACATCGATGAAAGTCACTAGGACTAGTGCTTCCCGTCTGTGTATGCCGACTCCCTTCCCACTAAAATGACCGATACTGCAAAAACTTCATCATTTGAGCAGAGTTGACCAATATATACGCATAATTTGAATGGACTCATCCTGAATCCTGACTCAATACTTGCGGTACACAGACATATTTTCACATTGCACTTCCCAGTCCCGACCCGAATGAAAGGTAGTAACGAGGATCGAACTCTGCCCAGCTCAAAAACAACTTGTTTGGATGAGGACATGCAGCAAACGGAAGGCCAGCCAGTCGTTTATGCTGATGATGATAATATGTAAAATTGTGTACTAAGCCAACACCAACAGTCCACTTTTCTCATTGAAGACAAGGCAAAACGAAAGAGAGTGAGACCTGCTAAACTAGTGACGGTGCGGTGACTGGGCTGGAGCCCACGTAATAATACATGATTACAATTGAGCTGAGCTGGACGAAAGTGAGATGATGTTGACGGGCGCAACTTTCCCGTATGTGTACATACACAATTTGTGTTACTCATTTTTTACTGTTCCAACCCATCAAAATTTATTTTCTTCAAAGTACGGGAACAGCATTGTTGATTTGAAAGATGTTGACCATTCCCTTTTAAGAGAAATTACATGTATTCCATAAAGCCAGCAGGAGAGTACAGTAAAGTGGACTAAAAGGAACAAGAAGACTCATCTAGGAACATCAACAACTACATAGTTATTACCTCTACTGTAACAAACAATCACTCAAAGTTTTTCGTTCCTCCTCATCATCATCACCATCATCCTCCTCTCCTTTTTATGCAATTGTGATGCTAACGTTGTTCTCATTTCTATTAACATTATGCTAAGTACATCATACATTGTATTGGTTTCCTGTGTTGCATTAAAAGGAAGGAAAGAAAACTGTCGATTAATAATGAACTCAGATCACGTTCTTTCACCCACCGTGTTTTTTCTTCTCTTGGCCACTCACTCATTTTGCTCTTTACATTGTATTGCATTTTACTACATCTTTTTTTCTATCATTTTATTCACCCCGACCGGCTTAACTTATAACAACCACAACAAAGTCTGAGTCTGGCTGGCTGACTGAAAAAAAATATGATCAATTTCCATGATATTTCCTACACTTCAAGGCGTTTGGCAATGATCTAAATATCGCTTGCATGTTTTTATTTTATTTGGACTGTCTTCTGTCTATCAAAAAAAAGGAAATTTTACGACAGGCCCTGGCTCCTTCTTTGATTGTTTTATTGCAGGATTATTATAATCATCGGAGGAGGTTTGATAACAAAAAATTATCCTGACGTTTGCCTCCTATTCTGCCTGCTTGCCTGCCTTTTGCTCTCAGGTCAGTTTTTCAAAACAAACTCATGAGACACATGTAGCCTCCGTGTTTACACGGTATTTTTTCAAATTCTAAAATGCACTCATTTTTTACGCATCCACCACATCCACCTAAGTATATATGTATGTATGTGCGTACACAATGCCGGTTAAGTCCTCATCACTAATGGAATTCACAGTTTAAACACATCAACCCTTTCCTGTTGCAATTAATGATATAGATTGAGTGTTTGTGTGTGTGTACTTTTTGAGTTTTTCCCTGCAATTTAAAATGAAGAAAATACAATAATGCTTCTTTTCTAACATTTCCTACAAGCATCGCCTCGTCAGGTCAAAGTACGAGACTTCTTCGCGTAAACAAATCATTTTTTTACTCGCACATCGTTTTCTAAAACATATAAGGTTAGCTCCTCCACTTTCAGGATGAGATCGTCCTGAGGATCTAGAATCAAGATATTTTTTTTGATAATTTCAAGATTTTTAAATAGATCCATATCAGCAAAAAGCTAACTGAATATTCCTCTTCCTTGGTCACGCTGCATGCAATAACTTAAGTAAAACAATAATTTTGGATGAAAAAAATATGAATATCCACATGAATACTTTTTCCCTTAAATATTGAGCCATAACATTAAGAGCAATTTTCATCTTCCATTTTTTGGCTGCAGGTGTGTTGTTGTGCGTATAAATAACTATCGGATTAAAGATGCATTATACATACATATTAATCCGTATCACTGCGTTTTTTGTCTGTATTTGGTTGCGTTGTTCCGCCCGCATTCAAAACTTGACTTCAATACTACTTGCTACACGGTTCGTAAACACTAAATTACACTTAAATATACATTTACTCTGCAAAATCAGCCATCATAATCATAGCTAGCTTTTCTCCTTGATCCTTTTGCAATACTTTTCTCGTAGTCTCGTAAAATTCGGCATTTATTTTTTTCCTATTTTGTAAATATAATTTGACTACATAATAACTACTTTTTCTAAACAGTGTGTGCTTATGCATTTTGATGTTGATGAGATAGATGAGTCTGCCTGGTTGTTGGTCTAGCATTTTCATATATATTTTTTTTCTTACAGAAACTTTTAGTATTACGGAGCAATAAGGAAGCTTTCAAAAAATCAAGTGTAACAACAAAATCTTTTTTCAAGAAGAAAAAAGGAAACTTACGATAGTGCATCAACACTCGAACAAGATCGGTTGCTTTCCGATGCACTCACTCAGCTGAAGAAGCTACGGCGATGAGCTTTTTTTCACACTTCCCTTCCCCTACGCTCACACGTGGACCGCTGCTTTCTTGACTTTGTTGTAACTTTTGGGATGATTGTTACAGTAGGATTTGAAAAATAGATTCTGTGGTTGTTTATAATGTTCATTTATTTAAAACATTCCCTTCTTAACGAGAGATAATAATTCTTTTAATGACTACTGCGAAAACAATCATTCTCACGTTAAGAAAAATCAATATCAATGCGTTTTAAGTCCGATTGCGATTTGTCACACACAAAACATGAAGAGGAAAAAACAACTTTGCAAAAAAATGTCGATTTTTTTTTGCCTTAAATGTTTAATCACGTTAAAACTCGTTAATGGTCTAATAATGGGCTATTTAAACAATGAGAGTTGCATCACTGCGATAAAAAAATCGAACAAGGATAATAACAACAGTAGCACTTGACGTAGTCTTTCATCACATCACGTCCAGTTTTTTATAATCCCTTGTCAATGCAATGCATAAACAAATACAAAGACAATCAGTTGATTAGCTTCGGTCACTTTTTTTTGCAGTAGAAAACTAGATACTCACACACTTTCTTGTTTTGTCCATATAACTTTTTTTCTCTTCCTATATAGCTATATATTAAGGTAGGTATATTCTATACGTAATAGGAACCACTGATGTGTATTGTCTTTATTGATTAAAAATTATTGTTATTATTATTGCAGCTGGTTACTCTTTTAAAAAAAAACTTGTACTTTTTTTGGCTATTATTACTGATGCCGAAAAAAAGTTGACATTCGAGCAGGGAACGGACATAAAAAAACGGGATAAAAATTTCTACTCCTATTATAATAAACACGGGAGGGAGGAAGGGGGAAGTACATAAGCCGGGCTAGCGTCTCCTATTTTTTTATTATCTCGGAGACCACAATTGGGGCTGAATAAAAATGGACATTGGGCTTCTGTCTAATTTGCATTCAAGAAAAAATCCTAACTAGCTCAACTCTCTCAATCGAAGAGTATGTTGTGGTAGGGTAATACTACTCTACCCTTGGTTCATGTCAGGTTATTAACGAAAGAAAGGAAAAGAAAGAACGAAAGAAAAAAAATCAGAAAAACGTGCCTGCATGGACAATGGGCTGTTGAGTGAGAGTCTGATTTTTCCTTGCGTACTTTTTTATTATTGTCCGATCTCCTTTTTTCACTCACTTCTGTGTGCGTGGACAAGGGAGACGTGAGATAAAAATGAAGAGGGGATTACTTTACTACGAGCTACTACTACTGGTACTGGTGCTGCTGCTGCTTGGAAAAGGAAGAAAAAATCTGTGATAGTGATATGATGATCATCACCGTCTTTTCTATCTATTCAAACCGGTTCCTCTATCTTTAATTTTTTCCTTTTCGCTCTTTATATTTGATTTTTGCTTTATGTGTCTTCTGATAAAAATCCTACTGCAATGAGCTCTCCGCTGTCGTTTACAATTTGGCTATATAGGAATGGAAGGGAGACCTACTTGGCTCTATTTTCGTGGAATGATAGGGAAGGTGTGTACATTTTTTCACTATTATTGCATTGTATGGATTGGAAAAAATTTCACCTTTTTTCTCTGGACTCTTTTTATTTGCTGTAAGGGAAGTGTGTAGATGGATATATGAATGTATTTTCTTATTTTTATGCATGGTAATATGATGTGCATGGAAAAAAGTAAAGGGTTATTAAGAGAAATTATGATCTCAAGTTGGTGTGCACTGCGTTTTTTCTCTCATACATTCACGAAGGAAGGTATGAAATGCCACCGTAGTCATATCATAACATCATAACCAAATGCACTTTTATTAGATGGGAATAAGAAGTTAATACCAATATGTACTGTGTAGGTATGTTACGTAACCTAATGATGATACACGGAGCAAAAGTAAGTTAATCCTTTTTTCATGCGTCCTTCCCCATTCAAGGGATGCCTTTAACACAGACATACACATGCTTAAAAACATAAAAAGGAAACTTTGCAGACGAAACGATAATGTTTCTGGGATATGATATATTGTTGAACCATTTTCGAAAAAGAAAAGATCAGCATCACATCGTCTTAAATATAAAAAGGAGAATCATTATTATGCACGAAACGCACGAGAACGGATTCCCTCGTATCTTTCCCTTACTATAATCAGGCTTGTGATTGCTTCCTTTAGAATCTGTAAGGATGGAGCTTACCTTACGTCAGACTGGGAAGATTATCCCAGTCTCTGTCCTACACACATAAATAATGAGTGTAGAGGTATGCTTCTTTCTTACAGATTATTATTATTATGTTTCATAGCAGAAAAATTTCTCATCTTATCAGCATACCTACATATAAGGGTTTGCATTCATCTTACAATTAATGTGTATAAATAGCTTGATTCATTACTCGAGTTTTTTCTCATTAAGAAAACTTTACTCGTTCAAGCTTGTACAAAGGGAGCTTCCAGCGTAAGTATGTAATGCATTGTGAGTGAGAGGAATAGGGCAATTCGAAATAAGGCATTGCATTGCCTATTTGCTAACCTTTCTCTCTAGGTAAGATCCCTACAGCAACACTGGTTGAGTTCGTCTTTTTTAAATCCGTATCCGTCCGTCAGTCACTCACCAGAAGAGGTACGAGCAGTGTCTCTCTTCGGTCACATGGAAGAATATTGCTATTTCTAGATCAAGATTATTGGGACTGACGGTGGTGATTAGAGAAGTGATGAAACTAACTGAAGTTAAGCTAATAATGCAGGATGTTGAATTATCAGAGGTGATGACGGATGATGAAATGATATCTTATGCTTCCTTTGATTATATTTCATGATTATAATAACCTTGCACCTTTACGTAAAAAAATAATTTTAGCTCCGTATTAAGCTATTTTTGTTTAACAGGACGAAGTCCAGTTTTTACCGCGTGCTCAGAAGCTAAGCAGTATATAATTTTGCATTTTTAAAAAACTTTACCAAGTAAATTATTGTTTGTAATCAAAATTTGAAAAAAAATAAGCAGGAAAAGCAGCATCACTCACGAGTCCAAGTTTTGTCCGTGGCACGTACCATATCATATTTTAATTTTTTGACTACTGTCATGTTATCCATATGCAACTTGCTTGGAGATGGAGTCACGTATTTCACGCTTATTCCCTCATTTGCATATTGCTTATACGCAAACAATATTTTTTCAAAAAATATCTATTGACAAAGGCTTTTCGGTCAAAAAATGCCCATTGTCCATCATTTTTTAAAAAATCTCCCCATTCAGTCAACCTAGGGTGGGGAAAAACAAAGGTGCATCTGCCGGTCTCGGGAATGCAAGTGGGCTTCTGCGTAAAAAAGTACGGATAGAAAGAAGTGCGTGAAAAGAAAGACTTCATTTTCAATCCGGGCTCCCTTTCAGCTCTGACAGAGATTTTGAGGAAGGGCTAGTTGTTGATGATATTGGACTGGGGTGTACCGGTATTCCGCTGGCAAACATTACCGGCCCCTCTTTGAGTGAATGGACACAAGTGTCATGTAATTCAATTTTTTCCGAAAAAATTCTAATCTATAAAAATGCAACTCTTTTATTCAAAAACAGTTTGACGTTATGCCAGCCGTGAGGATGCTCATGGTTATGATATGATGATGTTGACGATGGGCATATGGTTTTTTGGCCCACAGTTTTACTATAGCCAGTGGGGTGTTTTATCTGACGATTTATGTATGGATCATTCATACATACCTAATTGAATGCGTTTCAACTTGGAGTTTTATGCGTTTCAGCTTTTGGCACTCATAAAAGAAGATTTTTATAAAAATTGTGAAAAGTATAAAAAATATACGTTGCCATTTTACGAGAGTGGAGCAGATGTTCTTTAAAAAAAATCATACATTTTCAAAATGTATCATTCTCCTTCTATCTCGACTGAGGATCTAACCTATCTGCTAAAACAAATATTGTTCTGGCCGACAGGAATGGAAATAAAAAAGAACTTGATTTCGAGAAATGATTTTCTTTACTGGACTGTGGAAAGTTTAATACATTTCCTATGCGAATATGTATCTATTCTCAGCCTCAATACTACCTAAACTAATCAAATTTATCTAACCATGCTAATTACCAGAATTGTGTTTTTTCGGACGCTTATCTCACCTTAATTTATGTACCACAACGTCTCACGTTCACACGTATTAAAAAAGAACATACCTCCCTCTTCATAAATTTGATACGTGTATATGAGATAACAAATCGTGTAGCATTATTGCATCATATAAAGCAGCTTATCTACTTTTAGCAGTGATACTCGCAGAACAAAAAACATAACAATATTTTCCAGACGAAATCTAAGACGCTTGAAAATATTCATAAAAGTATAAGTATTCCAAAGTTGGATCATCATTTCTTCTTTCACTTAAAGCCATGTGACGAATGATTTCCATTCTCAATATGGTACGATGATGATGGTAATTAATTTCCTTTCAAATTACTCGCTGGACAAATTGACTTTTGATTTTTCACCTGATTAGATTTTCATAACGGTAAACTTTACAAATAAACGGAATGATCAGGATCATTAACAGGTAAATATTGAAAGTCCAAGTCATTCGACTCTTGCATGCACCTAACTTCATAAAAATCTATTCTCGACTCAAGCTAGCCTACATGTATGCTTCGACTTCAAGAAAGCGGTACGTCTTTTACAAACAAAACGACCAAATAACGCAAGTCATCATCATTAAAATCTCTTTAATAGTCAGTGTTAATCCTCTTCGGTGTTTTTTTCTCGAGTTTACTGTCGAGCTCTGAAATCAATAAAGCGACTTCTCGTTTTCTTCTTGACGACTCCAACTGATCAGGAATTGTTTCTTTTTCCCCTACCATAAAATTAAGGATTCACAAACTCGACCACTTTTAATTTACTTTTTATTCCCTCAAACGTAAGTGGTGCAGTAAGCAACCCGATCCGAACCCGTATGAAGTGCTATTAATTACCCAATGACTATGATGAAGATGATGATGAATAAGTTTAATTATCAGTGTCCAGAGACAGATGGATTTCTTCGGCAGTATGAAAAGCAAAAAAGTAATAATTAAGAGAGGAGCCTGAAGAAAAGGCATGAAGATGATTACTCAATTTTTTTCTCTCCATTTTCGTGTATAGTCATTTATTTCACGCTGTTATGAGAGTGTCTCCAGACATGAATTTTTCTTGCTAAAAAATTGTTAACAAAACTTACAAAAAGCTCTATATGCATAATGCTATAGATGTGAATCATCTCATATCCAAGAAAAGTTGCATGAAATGAAATGTAGATCGTTATGCCAGTATGTAGCATGTAATTTTTTGACCTGAGAAAATGCGTTTTTATACAATTTTATGTAAACTAACGCATACATTTTTTATTAATCTCCTTTGTCTGTTGACCAATCTGCTGCCATTTGTCTCAAGATGATGTTTTTGCACTAGAATAATTAATACCTGTTCTAATTGCAGTTCTCGTCTCGACTCTAGAGTACAGTGAGAGGTCAGACCTTTCTAGTCCGACTGTAAAAGTCAAGAGGATTTTTTTTCTGTAGTCACGTTCGAATTTCAAGTAAAAAGTCATCAAAAAACCGTCTTGAATACAGATGCTTGATGGAGAAGTGCCAAAAGTTAACCGAAAGGCATGTTTCATCTCTTACCTGTAAAAAAACAAAAGAAAAAATCTCTATTAGCATTGTTATCAAGTAATAATAATTGTAAAAGTTTCTCCATTCATTGTATTCCGTGTGTGTTTTATTCATCTTTGTTAGACAGATAAGCATAAAGTATGCACACAATCCTTAAAGGATACTTTTTAGCTTATTAGTCTAGCCAAAAAATGTGGGAATGATAAAAAGGAAAAAAAAGAATTTCTAATGAAAATCACATAAAACAAGACTGGTCACTTGTCAACTAAGGTGTCAACACGAATTCAACTCCGTTTCTATCCTTATTTTTCCTCTCGCAATGTCAAGAATGAATGGAGAATGCTTTCTGGTTCGAATTAGTCTGTGTTTGTGTAGGCGAACCAATTGCATACATAAAACTCTTTATCTTGAACTGCGCCATTGTCATCGGTGTACTGAAATCAGTGAGTCTACAAATTTTACAGATGATTGACAACTGACTGATATTGATGATCTCATCAAAATCCTTTTATTTTATAGGGTATTGTTGCAAATTATACAGACTTAACAAGTCTCGATGACTAGTTTTATGGATCATTTATGTGGTTCAGAATAAATTTAGATTTTGCAAATTGATTTGCACCCAGTTTTTATGGTCATTTGTTCATGTTGCGAAAAAGCAAACATGAGTTATACGAGTGGACTCAACAAAAATATTATAATATCTCTAGAGCTGTCACAAGTTTTTGAGTAATTACTTGAGCTGAGCTTCAGGTTAAAATTTGCAGAAGTAGAAAAAAAATGGCAAAAACACTGTTTGAATCCCATATTTATTTGCAATTCTCAATGCTCAATGAAGACTTCAGGTTTTTTAAACTCATTTATTGTCATCCATGTCATGTCATGCCATTTAAGTTCTCTCTTGCCCGTACAGAAATATGCCAAGTTACTAATGCTCAAATGTCAAGCTTATCTTTAGAGCGCATTTTTCATAAAAGGTAACGTGATCTTCAAGAAAAAAATCCTTTAATTTTAATGGCTATCTTATCAAGCTCATTATGGATTAGTTTTTGGTATTAAAACTTTTGGTGTCACATATACATACGAGCAAACATGCATAAAATTTAATAAATAAAAATTGCCCTGTTTTACTTGTTGAGACAAAGACGGAGAAGAAAATCTCTCGTTCTTTACTATCCAAGTCCAGAAGCAAAATTGGGAAGAAGAAGGAGACACTCTCCAATGTAATATTATGATCACGTACACGAGCATAATATCCAGACTTGAAGGGGGTTGAACAAAGGTATGGTCTGTTATTGATGTGAGTGGATGTGTGTAATGCTTACCAAAATACATTTATGCATATGCAAATGAGCTGGTTTTGTAATAACAAGGAAGTTGTAATATAAACGGGGGGATCATCATTCACAGAGCAACCTGCCAAAAAACGTCTCCGACTCAAAAATAAAATGTAGAAGATTATAGTTAATCTACATCATATCACATAGGTACGTACGAATGTGTGTATAGTCTGTACTCACTCATTCTTCTTACTAAACAAGAACATTTTTAACAATTTTTAACAAAAGGACGACAATTCCCGTTACTTGAATCTAAAACCTTCTTCTCGTCTTACATGGAAGCAGGAGCGGTAATATAATGCGATGCAAATGCAAACTTAATTCATGCATCGGAGGAGATCCCTTTACTCTTTCGTCTTCTTCCTTGTTGAGAGGGGACTTAAAAAAATCTTTTCATCATTTATAAATATGCATGAGACTCATGTATGTTGTTGAGAAGACCACGGATTTCGGATCACAAGCTATCTATGTGCAAGTTTTCAGTTTCCTCCCTTAATGAGTACCGTCCTAGTCAACCATGCCTAAGTATTTTTAATCACTTTCAGGATAAAAATTTCTCACAGAATCTTCATCAGTTTCATAATCACATATTTTATCCAGATGTAAGACAGCAGTATCATTTACGTATTGGAACTGATGAAGGCAAAAATTGGATACCCTAAGGTCATCCGTTTGATTGCTCTAATTTTGAATTCTTTGTATGGCAGAATCAGTTTTATCGCAGTGGTGAGAGTTTTTCCTTCCCTCCTTTCTACCTTAGATTTTGTACAAGGAAGGTTTCTGCGTTTTCAGCTTTACGTCTCATCGACGATTAGAGGAAGGCGAGCAATAAAACAGGAAGGGA